>BGPR01000072.1:987348-1170569 GCA_013235015.1 Araneus ventricosus
GATATAGATATAGATATAGATATAGATATAGATATAGATATAGATATTTCTGATTTAATGAAAAAACTATGTCAAAACATATCACCAAGTCCGTGATCAAGAATTTTTAACTTTCTTATTTTGCTAAACCAACTTGGAACTTTTTTTTATTCATAGTTTTCTATATCACTATGAGAAACCCAACTACTGTTTTGAAATTTACAACTCTGGTTTCATACATTATACTGCATTTTGAGGTGCATAGCCAAAACTAGTCTGGAGTTTTAAACTCCACCATATGACCAAACACTTCAGAGTTAATACCATTAACAACACACCAAATTGAAAACGTCATAATTGGTAAAAAAATACTCTAAAGAATATTTGTCAAGAAATTGAAGATTGACTATTAAAATAATCAGTATTTCTGGTTCTTTAAGTCCAATATGCTTCGAATCGTTGTTTAAGGTATGTGCCTACCCTCAAATCGACGTTTTTATGAAAATTTTCGAAATTTTTTTTATTACTTTGTATTAAAGCTCATACATTTAGGATTCCAAAAATGGTTTACTTTAGTTTTTTCGATAGTTAGAAGCAAAGTTATTGCCTAAATTATGAACCAGAAGTGAAATTTTCGAAACCGAAACTATGCCATAGAAATGTAAAAAACACATCTAAACAGCTATTTCTTTACTCTTAGACAATGTGAATGTACAATTTACTTTTTAAATATAGAATTAAGTTTTATTTATTTTTTATTATTGTTCTAGGCGTATCTGGCAACTGTTTCTCTAGTTACGGGATATTTTACCTAAAGAAAATTTCGCTCACTCCAAACACTATTATTAGGTAGTAAAATAGCAGCTTAATTATTCAATTTAGGCGATATAAGGCTGATGACTATATTTAACAATCTTAATGTCAAACTTGAAATAGAAATTATTAAAAAAAACTACATAGAAATTGATATTGAGAGAATTAAGAAATCGAAGCGACAAGTCGAATCAAAAACAAAATTATCAAGAAAAAAAATTTAAAGTTAATTTTTAATTAATTTTGACTTAAATTTAAGTCAAAGAAGGCTTAACTTACAAATATTGTGAATTTTAAGTTGTTAAAATATGTATATAATTTTTTGTGCGACTTTAAAATCTTCATTTGCGTTTTCTGCAAAATAGCCATTTTCATTTTTTTGGATTACGAAAAATCTCATTTCTTAAAAAGTTTTTAAGATATTCAAATAAAATTTAATCACAGTGTTCTATACATCTCTAGGTATGTTATGAACCTCAAATATAGCTTAAAGTGCATAATTATTTATTTTAGAGCTGTTTTTATTTGAAAAAGTGATAGTTTTTTTTTTTGTAAAAAGTTGTTGCGTACACAAACTTTGGTATATCTCAGTAACTTTAAGAGGTACTCTAAATATTCTGCTTCATAACACAGGTAAATGCATACCAAATATATTATTGAAAGAAAAAGGGAAATACATGCATTGGAATTTGTTATAGGAAGTTTGGCGTAAACGTCAATTTTTACTAAATTTTGACCAAAAATGGTCATAATTTGGAAAATAAAAAATTTGGCATTTGGATTAACAGTTTTATACACCATTATAACTGAAAACATAAGTGTTGAATAAAAATTTCCTTTTTTTCAAAATAAGTGCTCCGAAGGTAGGCACATACCTTAAAGTAAATTATTTTATGACCTAATCTAAATGCAAGTGGAATGAGTGAAAGTTAAACAAGCTTAGACCTTTCGAATGATCTTTTCGATGGCAAGATTCAAAGAGACTCAGTGGCGGCTCGTGAACTCAGAAACCAGGAGGGCTGCAAAAAAATGTTTATCAAGAGAATACAATTTTAAAAGCTACTTTATCTCCAAGTAGGCCAAATTTTTTAATTCCAAATCCAGATGCGAAATTTCCTGCCTTTTAAGCAAAGTAAATAACCAGCATATGACATTTTCTATTAGTTTTACTAACAAATATTAAAGTGAATGTTGATGTGCCGATTCCTCTGACGAAAAAAATAATAATAATCGGAACTCCACATATACACTTCCCTCCTTGTCCAGTTCACTCGATAACACCCTTTCAAAAATGAATATCAAATAACTCATATACAGAAAATTTATTTTTAAGCTAAAACATATTAAATGTATTTTTACTGAAATACTCTAAAAATGTGAAAGTTTTAGAATAGTATTATTTGCTTGAATCTATCATCACAACACGAACCGAAACTCATAAACAGCCAATGAGATTGCAACTTGTGTGAGAGTGAGGAAAAAAAGAAAAATATATTAAAAAGAGCATCTTTCTTTCGTTCAGTTGGCTCCGTTCCAGCCAGAGCTCTGTTGACTTTCAGCCCATAGCCCGTCTAAGCTAAAGGAAGAAAGAGTTGCTTTTTCACTCCGGATTTTCTGCTCAGTGAACTGATTTCTGGAGGGGGGGGGGTTGCAGATTATTTGGCAGCTCAGACCTGCGTCTCTCTTCGTTTGGATTCATTTTATGCCTCTTTTTCAATTTTTTATTACCTTTTTGGCATTTTTGTAAGTCATTGAACTCTGAGAGTAGAAAAGTAAGCAAATAAGATTCAAAACGAAAAATAAAAGTTTAAAAAATAATTTCAGGGGGTGCTGCAGCTCTGCAGCCCTAATGGACTAGCCGCCACTGGAGAGACTATAGAAACTTCCAAAAGTCACAATTTAAAAGTAAAACCTGAAGTCTGAAATCAGGACACAATTGAAGTAAAAAATTGTTTACACTTTCAACTACATATATTATCATATTAAAGATAAAATAGCTAACATTCCTAAAACTTGAAAAGTAATCTTAGATTACTTCTAATGCTGTCGTCCTAATGGAGCACATTCGTGTAACGTCACAGTAACGTGATAAAAGTAATTACGTATGTCATCTAACATCTAGTTGCGCGTTGTCTTGCAGCTGTGTGATGTTTATTCCTTCTGCCAGATGTGCAGAGGATTCCAAAATTAACTTAGAGTGGAGCATCTTACGGATGCCACTTGATCAGGAATTGATTCTCATAAATGACAGATTTTATGCTGATGTGTTAATTACATGACATCTTTGTATGAAAGTAACAATTTATGTAAAATTACTAATCTAATTTTCCATCACATTTTACTATTCATAACGAAAATATCCAAAATTATATAATTATTTTATATTTTTTTATTCTTCCGTGTGCTAATAATGTGCCAGTTCCATGTGCTAATGTGCAATGATGCTGCGCATCCCTTTGCGCCGTTTAAGAAAGCTGTAAATACACTCATGTCCATAAATTAAGGATAATTCAGAATCACACAGAAATTGAACTCTAAAATAAAAATTTCACCTGTAGAATTATCACACACATCTTGAAGAAGTATATGCAAATTACAGGAAACCACCAGATGGCGCGGATAGTACGTCACAATGACGAAAGTGTAAGAGAGGGGTATATAAGGAATGGTGGCAAAGAAGTAAAATTGTTCACAAGCGCTTTAAAAGCCTTTCAGTGCAATAACCGCATAGTTATGGTACAAAGGAAGCATTTGGATGATTTTTTACGTGGTAGAATTATCGGACGACTGGAATGTGGACGTACCCAGCTGGAAGTATCCGAGGAACTTGGAATCGTCCAGAGTGTCATCTCCAGGCTTTGGCAACGATTCCAAGATGATGGTAATGTGAGTAGATGTTACAGCACAGGTCGCCCCCGAGTTACAACGCCGAATGAGGACCGGTATTTGGCAGTTACCGCCAAAAGAAACAAACGGAGCACAGCATCAGACCTGTCTCGTCAGCTCTCTTCAGCTACCGGTACGACATTTTCAAGGCAGACCGTGTACAGACGCTTAGGGCACATTGGTCTATATGCTCGTAGGCCTGTCAGATGTGTTCCACTTACCGCAACTCACTGTCGCCTGCGATTAGCCTGGAGTAGAGAGCATGCATTGTGGACACCGCAACAGTGGTCTTGTGTGATGTTTTCCGACGAGTCCAGGTTTAGTTTGCAGTCTGATTCTCGCCGGACTTTCATATGGAGAACGCCAGGTACCCGTTACCACCAAGAGAACACCATTGAACGACACCGTTACGGTGGTGCAAGATGGCTCGTTTGGGGAGGAATTATTCTTGGTTCCAGAACTGACCTGCATGTTCAGAGTGTAACGATGACAGGCCACATCTATCGGGATGTCATTCTGGAACAACATGTACGTTTTTTTCGGGGCGCCATGGGTGCTGAATTTCTGTTTATGGATGACAACGCCCGTCCTCACCGTGCAAACATTGTAGACGAATGCCTTCAATCGGAGGATATCACCCGTATGGATTGGCCAGCATACTCACCGGACTTGAATCCAATAGAGCATGTGTGGGATATGCTTGGCCGACGAATTGCAGCCCGTAAACCCCCTCCCACCTGTCTACCGGAACTTCGGAGGGCCTTGCTTGATGAGTGGTGTAATATTCCCCAAGATCAGATTGATAATTTGATACTCAGCATGCCTAGGCGTTGTAAGGCCTGTATTGCATCGTCCGGGAGACATACTCCGTATTAACCATCATACTAACCATGTTATACTGTTTTTTGTAAATAAGTTCTTTTTTGAAATTTGCTCCAGGGAGTAAAAATCGCAATTTTTATTAATTATGTCAAACATATAGCATCTGTTTTGATCTTTACCTTTTGTTTAATAAATAGACTTTACAAATAAGTCAAATTTGTTTTGCTTCTGTCTCTTTCTTTGCCTGAACTTCATTATCCTTAATTTATGGACATGAGTGTATTTAGATCTACGAATCTAAAACTTCAGTAAAATAAGAAGTAATATCATCAATCACTGTTTGATTGTTTGAATGGTTTGCTGAAAATTCATCCCTTTATATAATAAAATAAAAAATAAATCTTGATACAATAAATAAGCATAAAATATAAAATAATTAATACATACTTAAATAAAAAAAATCCAAGTAGAGATGATGTGTAAAACTTTTTTTTGCTAATGAAAACCTTAATATTTCGAGTCAGGAGAAAAAGTTGCCTCACATATTTTATCTTGCATTTTTGTATTTCTAGAAACTTACATTCCAGTTATTTCAGTTTTTTAAAATATGACTCGACATGGTGATAAAATATTTTTAAAAGATCAGATTTTGTTGTATAGTTTATTCTACGTTTCACGTATTAGACTTAAGAATTTTTCTTGTTTAACAAGAAGAGATTTCATTGCTTTGAGAATATATATTAGTGACAGATTAACATTTTTCTTGATTCTCCAATATAGATTTAAGACTATTTTAATTCACCTTTTAGTGTTTAATTATGACAATTTTAACTCCATTTATAAATGATATCCAGACGAGCTTAAATTAAACAAAACTAATAATGAAATAAATAAATGCAATTTTTTAGATATGGAAATTGAAATTTTAAATTCAGGAGTCTCTATTGGCATCTACGATAAAAGAAAATAATTTAATTTTAAGGCTATAACACTTTGTAATTTTCATACAAATCTTCATTATAGAATTATAAAGAATTCCATTTTTTCTGAAATTAATAGAATAAATAGCATTTGTAATAACCATTCAAATTTTGTTAAAGCTTTAGATAATTTAAAGAATATTCTTAAAGATAACGGATACCCAGATTTTTTCATTAATGTTAATAGTTTTTTTCAAAAGATTTTAAAAAGCTTTTAATTTATCTTTAATAATGTTTAATAATATTTTTGGTTTAGTTTTATTTTTTGTAACTGTTCAAATATAAGCCTTTTTTCCTTCTGGATAATTAGTTAGAATTTTTCTTCATAGATGGAGCTAGATTTGCTAGCCTCCAGAACTTTTACTCCCATTGTTCTTGTGTGTATTTAGTTGTCGTCTCTTTTCTTGATTCTATTTTCGGCAGAGAGGGTAAATTATTTTACATTCTCTAGTATCTTTTGGATTTTTCATTAAGGATTTTGTTTGCTTCTTCGTTTTTTTCAAAAGGAAATGTTTCTTATATTGCGGTTGGACAGAATTCATGCCACAAAGGGTATACTTTTGATTTATAATCTTACCCTTAACAGAAAATTTTGTCCATTTTAGAACTTCTATGGCGAGTGGGCTTTGAAAAAGTTCGTCATTCGAGTTCTCGTCCATTCCTTCCATTTTAACTATTTTTCTTTTACCTTCTAAATTTTATTTTATGTGTTTTAATTATTAATCGTTGCAATATTTTGTTGTTTCAATCACTAGATGCTGCTACGTTGAGAGCGCAAAAAGATGTATTGTTATCGTTATTGTTTAATTCTTCTGTTTCTTATTTATACTTTTTTCTTTTTTAACTTTTTAAATTTTTGTTTTGTTTTTCTATTATTTTAATTCACCTATGATTATTTTAATAAAGCGTATAAGTATTATTTTATCTGACTCTTCTTCGTGTAAACCTTTCTTCAAAAGAATGTCAAAGTTTCATATTCATACTGAAGACTAAACTAGTAAACTAGAAAGTGGATTCTCCTATATCCAATCAATTTCCACCTAGTGAAAGTTTTTGTTCTTAAATTTACCTAAAAATTTCAGTTGCTCAGTATCCAATGTTTTAATAATAAATACTTATTTGTACCTAAATTCAAACTCAGATTTCTATCTAAACTAACATCTCTGATGTTAATGAGCCCAATTTACTCCTTCAAAATAATCGAATTAAAATGATACTCTTCATTTTTTTATTTAATTAAAAGTTCATTTCATAGTTATATGTGGAAGTGCATGACACATCGCTATACAGCAGAACTTAAAAGATACATTGTTACTGTTCCACACTGAAAACTAGGGGTCATTTTATACAATACGTCGTCGCTTAACAAGCCCATAAAAAACCCGTCCATCTTAAAATTTGAAATTTCAAAGAAAAAAAATTGATTTTTTCGCAGCTAATAACGGATATTTCTGCATTTTTTTAACATCTGATATAAACAGGAGACAACACATTCTTATCAGATATTTAAAAAAATCAGAAATATTCGTTATTGGTTGCGAAAAATTCTGTTTATTCTTCCTGTTTGAAATTTCAAGAAATTGAGATAGATGGTGTTACTTGTTAAGCGACGACGTCCAAAGCATTCCCATAGACTTCTTAGCTAATGTTTTATATTCAAATAACGTTTATTATCACTTGCTCGACACTCGTGAAACTCTTTGTGGCAAGCATTTAAAATCTTCTTCCAATGATTTCATTCTGTTTTTTTCTCTTCTTTCGACTATCTAGCCACAAGTGCGACTGTCACCACATTGAGAAGAAAGATAAAATTAGCGGAACTGGTGCTTCCTTTTCTTAGTCTTGTTACTGCAGTGAGCTCGACGCGACCGCAGTGAGCATTATGACTCTTCCTGTCAACACGAAAGACTTTTCGGAATCATTAAGATACACGTCGGAGGAGGGCGTCACCCATAGATAATGCTGAATGAGCTTGTTAGGGCCATCCGAGAGATTGTTATGCTAGCCTTCATTAGACGAGATGGCTGGATTTCCAAGTCATACTCGCGACGCAGCGCTATTTACCTAAAACCTTAATTTTAGATCAGACTCTCTTTCATCTTATTTCTATTTTTATAAAGAGAAACAGTTACTTTTAAATTTTAAGTTAATTTTTTCAGAAAAACGTGTGATTAAGTATTGCTTGTGCTATTTGAAGTCTTGCATAAGCAATAAACTCACTTGCTCTTAAACAATATCCCTCACATAATTGTGTTTTTGAACGTTTATTTAAATGCTTCAGCGATAAATTCACTTTAAAAAGCCTTTCAGAATCTAGTAATCATCTTTCAGAAACATGCGGAAAACTGGGCCGAATTTTTATCATTGTTTATATTTCTGTAATTTCTATTTAGGCATACATTTTATTACTTTTGCTCAGATCTCGCGGATTTCAAATTAAACTAAGTGTCCTTTTTTCACCTTCTGTTGTATGGAAACTGATCTAATAAGTACACTTCCCATGCTTTACTACTGTGACTTTTAACATCAGGCTCGATCGACATTTAATAAAATATTATTTAAAGGTTTATAAAGTGATAGCACATTACAGAGTATTTTTCAAGGTATACAAGCATGCTCTACTTCCCTCACAATTTTACAGTTGAGAAGTTGTGCGTTTATTGAATATACATTCTGGAAGATCTTTTATTTTTGAGCAAAATATTTTTTTTATTTCAACGATGAAATCGATTCACGTGGCATGAGTCACATGATAAATATTACTACGTTTGCAATTTGACACAAGCAGTTATATTTATCATGTATATATACAGGGTGTTTCAAAAAACACGCGGACAAGTTTTAAGGGTAGGTCAGGCATACAGAAAGAAGTCATTTTTCAGTAGAACATGGGGTCGGAAACGCAATCAGGATTCGCTACGGGGGACTCTTTGTCAGTGAATTACGTAAGAGAAAAGGATACACTAAAAGAAATGTACAAAACAGATTGAGTGGAATACAAATTTACAAGAGCACAACAACCCAGTTGAATAACAACATGCAAAGCGTGTATCGCCTCAGACGGCAAGTCCTTTGAGCACTTACTTATTCTCCTTCAGCACTCCTTAAGTATTCCAAAGATTGGTTATTTGTACTGCGCCCTACTTGTCATTATCATATCTGCCATGCTGCATACGATTTGTAATTTTGTTATTCATGCAACTAGGTTATTGTGCAATTGTAAATTTCTATTTAATTCAATCTGTGTAGTACATTTCACCTGGTGTATTCTTTTCTTTTACTCAATTCACCGACAAAGAGCCTCCTGCAGCTAATGCCCTTTGCATTTCCGACTCCATGTTCTATTTCGACAATGACTTGTTTCTGTATGTCTGAACTATACTTAAAGCTTGGCCACGTTTTTTGAAACACCCTGTATTTAGCATACGTATTTATTTTACTGCTGTTGTTTTACGCTGTGCTGTCACGTGTTAGAATTTTTCCAGCAAGATACGAAATGGATTCCGAAATTATATCACAGCAGCGCGCTATATGTGTATCAAATCAGTATGAACTGACTTCAGTTTCATTACGAAAAATTCTAGTATCATTCTGGCAGTATCAAACGGAACTCCACACCTTAAATCACTTCTGCCTTTAATCTGCCCATGAGTAAATTCAGTGCAAGCATCAAGACATCTAGCTTTCTCTCATTTAACTGCCATCACGTTATTGTTATAAACCATATAATGTGCAAAGGAATACTCTAACAATTTACTGAATAATAAAATCAAACAAATATATCTTTGTAGTGTAGAAAATGAAAAAAAGAGATTAATTTGAAAAAAATAGCCTTCTCTTAGGTAACTTAAACAGAAAAATGGGGATCCATCTCTTTCTCGTGTAGTTCCACATATAAATAGCCACTTTTAACATGGGATCAAAATTACTGTGTCCTTTCAATTGGTTCTAATGTTAGTTACCGTGCTCACATACTGAAAGAGTGACAGACAGGAGAGACCAGTATACTCTTGCTGGATCTGGTCCAAAACTTGACGGCATTCTGTCTACGGCATTGGTGTTAAAAAACATACCGAATTTCATTAATCTAGCTTGTTGCATTTTTGAATAATGATGTTCAGATACTCACGTAGTTACAAACAGACAGACAATCCATCCTTTGCCGAATCTGCTCCAAAATTTGATGGCAATCCATTATTTTGGTGTGAAGACCATACAGTAAATTTCACCCAAATAGATTCTTGAATTTTTGCGTAATCGTGCTCGCATACATACATAGAAACAGACGGACAGACAGAACGCCGCTCCATGCCCCTGTGCTTGTAATCATTGCGGTTACTGACAGAAAAACATAATTCTAAAACTAGGTTTTTTGGGGGGGGGACAGAGGTGGCTTAAAACGTGAAATACAGTAGTGTCCCTCTTGTCCGAACGGGTAGTTTTGTTAATACTGTATCAGTTCGTTGGTTAAATAATTTTCTTTGCTATCTAATAAGATTCTCCCTTCTGTTTTGGAAAGCGGTTGTCGTTTTTATTCATCTCAGAAGGCATGTAATACTTGAGATGTTTATGGATTCTAGGTAATTTTTGTGTAAAATTATAAAGATAATTAATGATCAAATTTTAGTTTTAAGACCAAAAATGCGATAATTCGATGCACGAGTATTCTCGGGCTGGTAAGTTAAGCTGTTAAAAACTTTGGCCTACGTATACAGTAGTATTAAAACTAAAATTAAGCTCTAGGGAAAAGTTTTATGTATTCATGAAAAAAACATAGATTTTTATAGTTTTACTCATTTAAAACTTGTTTTAAGAGCATTAAAGGCAAATTCCGTTCCAGACTTTCTGTGAACCGGACAGGATCCGATCCCGTCTAGTCTGGATTAGCGAGATTCTACTGTATATCGAAAACGTGAAGTGCAATTTTTTTAACTATTGCAGTGCTTTTTGCTCATATAAAAGAAAGTAAAAAGGCAACTGCTTTGATTCTGAATTCAAAAACGTGCTGAAAACAAGCTCTCCACAGGTTAAAGCTGCCTTCTAAGATAAACACTTATCAGAATTTGCTCTCACTTGAGTTGCTATACTGAGGGGTTGATTAATTTCTTTGTTGCGAACTATTCTTGGATGAGGGTAAATGTGTGTAAACACTTTTTAGACCATCGCCTCTCTTTCAATTCTTAATAACATAATGTCGAGATTATTGAAAGTGTTTATTACTTTAAGAGAATAAATATTTGTATTTTGAAAAAAGATAAGGTATTTATCGAAATATATTTATTTCTCCACCATTATGTTATCTGAAATTCAGTCAAAATATATAAAATAAATTCTTAAATATATGAGATGCATTTTATATGAGCTTCTGAGTTTTATTTTTAAAAAAAAACGTCTGACACTATTCAAAAGGTAAAACAAGTTGCATTAAAAGTTCTTAAAAGCACTTTTATTTCACTTTGCACTTTTATATGATAAATTTCTCAATATTGCTTAGAAATCCTTCATCAATTCAAAAAATAGAAAATATCTATCGATATATTTTTAAAAATTCCATATATATATGCAGAAAATTTCTGATTTGTTTCGAAGCACTGTTCAAATAACTGAATAAAAAGAGTAAGAAATGCTTTTACGCCTAATCTTAATGCTTCACTGTAGAAACCCTTCTCTTTTGGGGGGGGGGGTAATAATAGGAATAAACGAAAATTAATTATTTGAGTTATAACTGTGTTAAAAATACTTTTCAAAGTTATCACTAGTAATTTTTTTCTAAATCTTCTAAAAAGTTCGATGTCAAAAAATATGGCATTGAAAAGCAAACGTGCTCCGATGTGGCATTAAATGTAACGTATTAGCATTTTTTTCGTAAATTTTATTCGTTTTATTTAATCAAATTTTAAAATTTATTTAATCAAATTTAAAAAATTATAAAAGTTTCTAAGCCGTTTATTAATTTTTATTTCAATAAGTTGAATTATGGTTTCTTGAAATATATTCATAAAGTTTTTTGCTAAGCTTCATTCAAATTCAATTTCCTCTTTGAAAAAAAATTGAAATACTTTCAATGAATTTTAGTATAAAAGTCCCTTATTTAAAAAATAAAGGAATTCCTTTACTCCAAAGAATCTTGTTTCAAATCTTATTAAAGAATAAGAGAGTAATATTCGGAAAGTTTTTTTTTATTATGTAAGCTTCCTTCATATTCAATCTCCTATCTGAAAAATATTAAATTTTCTTCCTTTCACTGAACTGTAATATAAAATTACTTTATACCAAAGAATTTGGTTTTAAATCTTTTTAAAAGAGTATTATGAGATGTTAAATTGAAGACATATCCCTGTGTTGTTAAGATAACGGCCACTTTTACTCTGTCCATCCATTTAGGCTGTAAGCATTGAAAAGCAATATACAAGGGGTTTTAAAACTGCAAACTAGATCGCGTAGAATTGCTTTAAGGTTGCTGAAGCGTCCATAGTGTCTGGTTTCAGATTTTTCATTTATAAGAAAAAATAGTTCAGAAAATCACATCTACTTGGAACATTTCTCCAAAATTTTCTGGAAATTTTTTAAAATTTATTTTCTTTTTCATCATTTATAAATGTATCCTTTTCTTATTTATTTTACAATTTTAATGTCACATTTTTTCTACCTGTAAAGGGTAGCGAATGAAATAAGCTGAAAGAGTCCTGATTTTTTAGGGAAAGTACAGATCACAAACCCACTCTATATTCTAGAACAGTTACAATTAATATAATTTAACAAAAGATATTAAAGATTAAAAATTAATTAAACTTTTTGCATTAGACAGAATGGTGCATATGCAGCAACTTCTAATAAAATACAAATACAAATAATAGAATACAAAAAAAGAAAAAAACAGAAGAAACAGAAGAAGTAAACAATAGCGATAACAAAACACTTTTTTGCGCGCCCAACGCAGCAGCATCCAGTGATTGCATTAACATTATTGTCCTACAATTAACCGACAAATTACTATAGAATTAAACAACAAAAAATTGTGCTCTAATAATTAAAATAATTAAAACACATAAAAAACAATTAGAATATAAAAGAAAAACAATTAAAATGGAAGAGAACTCGAATGGCGAACTTTTTCGAAGACCACTCGCCATCGGAGTTCTAATATGGAAAAATTTTCTGTCAAGGGCATGACTACATAGTCAAAAATTATACCCCCTGAGGCCTGAATTTAGCCATTAACTGAGAAAAAGGAAATAATCTCTTTAGAAGAAGAAAAAAAAACCTAATAAAGTCCTTTATAACAAATCCTATAGAGAGACTAGAGAAAGTAAATATTTACCCTCTGCCAATATAGAAGCAAGAATGACGCATTGAGAAACATCAAGAACAAAGGAAGAATACGTCTAGAGGCAAGAATACCTAACTCCATCTATGTAGAAAAATCCCAATCAATTAACAGAAGAATAAAAGCTCTTCAAACTTTTTTTAAATAAGCAATTGACATTAAAGAAATTATTTGGGTATCCGTTATCTTTTATATTATTCTTTAAATTATCTAAAGCTTTAACAGAAGTTGAATGGTTATTACAAATATTTTTTATTCTATTAATTTGAGAATAAATTGAATTTTTATAATTTTAAAGTGAAGATTTGTTTGAAAATCACAAAGTGTAATAGCCTTAAAATGAAATTATTTTCTTTTATCGTAAATGCCAATAGAGACACCTGAATTCAAAATCTCAATTTCCAGATCCACAAATTGCATTTGTCCAATTCATTATTAGTTTTATTTAATTTTAATATTTTTAGTTAATATTTTAAGTTAATATTTGTGAAAATTATCTATTTAATGGAATTAACTATTATACGCAGTTTTTGGGAATTCCTATGGGTTGTTGTTTTTCTAGTACATTGGCTAATATATTTCTGCACTCATTTGAGAGAGAACTAAATAAAAATGAACTTATTTTTGGTTATCGCTACATTGATGACCTTTTAGTGTTTAATTGTAATAATTTTAACTCCATATATAATTGCCATCTAGAAGAGATTAAATTGAATAAAATTAATAATGAATTGAACAAATGCAATTTTTTGGATCTGGAAATTGAGATTTTGAATTCAGGTGTCTCTATTAGCATTTACGATAAAAGAAAAGAATTTCATTTTAAGGCTATTACACTTTGTGATTTTCAAACAAATCTTCACTTTAAAATTATAAAAATTCAATTTAATCTCAAATTAATAGAATAAAAAATATCTGTAATAACCATTCAACTTTTGTTAAAGCTTTAGATAATTTAAAGAATAATTTAAAAGATAACGGTTACTTATTTAATTTATTTACATTTAATTTTATTACTTTTTACGGTCAATTACTTATTTAAAAAGTTTGAAGAGCTTTTATTCTTCTGTTAATTGGTTCGAATTTTTCTACATATATGGAGCTAGGTATGCTAGCCTCTGGATGTATTCTTCCTTTGTTCTTGCATGTTTCTCGATGCGTCATTCTTGCTTCTATATTGGCAGAGGGTAAATATTTACTTTCTCTAGTCTCTCTATAGGATTTGTTATAAAGGACTTTATTAAGTTTTTTCTTTTTCTAAAGAGATTATTTCCTTTTTCTCAGTTAATGGATAAATTCAGGCCTTAGGGAATATAATTTTTGACTATGTAGTCATGCCCTTGACAGAAAATTTATCCATATTAGAACTCCGATGGCGAGTGATCTTCGAAAAAGTTCGCCATTCGAGTTCTCTGCCATTTTAATTGTTTTTCTTTTATATTCTAATTGTTTTTTATGTGTTTTAATTATTTTAATTATTAGAGCACGATTTTTTTGTTATTTAATTTTATAGTGATTTATTGGTTAATTGTAGGACAATATTATTGATACAATCACTGGATGCTGCTACGTTGGGAGCGCAAAAAGGTGTATTGTTTACTTCTTCTGTTTCTTCTGTATTTTTTCTTTTTTTGTATTCTATTATCTATATTCTAGAACTATACTACTATAATCTAGAACTATTCTACTCTATATTCTAGAACTATATTCAGAACTAGAAATAAGAAAGACGGATACATTGCTGGAACGTCCACTCTTATATCCAAGAGAACGCCCTTAGGTTAAATTATGTAAAAAAGATTGTTACCATTTAGCAGTAGTTATATATAATTTGAAATTATGTTAATTTGAACTGTGATTTCGTGTTAACGGTAAGACGCGATAAGGATGCATTTATGAGCATTCCTTTCGCTTTGCAGAACCAACTCCTTTACTGTCGATTCGTGAAGTGGAGACAAAGGTTATACCGTATACCATAAAAATTTTGGCTAGAGATTCAAGTAACGTTATCATATGGTCTAAGATTATTTTTATTACACACACCATAAATCATTCTTGTGATCGAAGAATTATTTTTCACATTTTATTATAATTCTGCATATTTATGTATGTCCACCAGCATCTCCTGTAGTATCGTACAAAAGCTATGTATTAAACATATGTGGCACTACATTCAACCTTTAGAATTTAAATTTTTAAGCTTGCGCCACCAAAAATGTTGAAGTATTTCACATTCCTAAAATGGGAGACAAAGAAAGAATAAAACCTATAATAGTTACCAGTTTTGCGTTCAGACATTTAGTTTTTCTCTCTAATTCAAAAAGTCAAGGATGGTTACAAAATCATTACATTGTCTTAAGTCTTGTTAAGATAACATAAAATCTTGCTTTTTATGTTTGGAAAAATAATCCACCAAAACGGAAGATGTTGGTTATATTCACATGTTCTTATAAATAGCTACACACTCATCGCATAAAAGAGCGTTATTACATCAACTTCAGTGAATATAGCTTGATTGTCTCGATCTGTTTCCCCTAAAAATAGTACGTTAATGTTGAGAAATTGGTATTTAACCTTCATATACAGGATGTAACTAAAATGATGTCGAACTTCAAAGGATGATAGAACTCGCCAAGACAAAAAACTTTCACAAAACAAAGTGGAGTCGGAAAGTAAGTGGAATTTCTCGAACGTTTGCAGCTGCGACTCTAATTCTAGCGATAAGCTCCTATAGTGACTCGATGGGCATCTTGTAAACGAAGCTTTCTAGCAGTCCCCAGAGAAAATACGTTTCGTGGTAAATCAGGCAGCACTCGCTGAAGGAAGGTGAGGTATATCTGTCCATCTAGGTGGTCTGGTAAAAGAAGGGGGCCAATTAAGTGCTCCTGCATAATCCAGAGAAAGCGCTCTCTCGCTGCTCGCCGCTTGCTTTCCGACCCTACATCGTATTGCGAAAGTTGTGTGGTTTCGCGAGTTCTATCACCCGTTAAAGATATGATTATCAGTTTAGTCACACCTTGAAGATAAAATCATACCATTACACTGGAAAATTAATTCATTCATCATGGAGTCGATTCTACATGGCTTAGTCAAAGTTATGAAGCCAAAAATTTATAATTTAATAGGTCTTCCAGCATTTCCAATAAATACATACATCAATAAAGAAATTTCCACATCACGAAATATATGCATTAAAATACAAATGCAAGTTTTCATCCAACGCTTACGTAAATAATGGCATTAATTGCGTGAAAAAATTGCATTAAAATAAATATTTTTTTCATAATATTGCATACGTTTTCCAATGGAAACTTTTTTCTACTTTGGAGGAAGAAATGAGATTTTAGAAAGTGAATGCATTTATGCTGATTTCGAATTAAAATTTTCAGAAAAGTAAAATTTAGATTTATATTGCTTTTTAATTTTATGAAGTTTTGATACCTCTAAATTTGTCCCAGTGCGACAAGTTTTAGAAAAAATCTACCAGTTGTTTTCTTAAATTGTTGTTGTAAATAGTTTTACAGCTCTCGGGAAAAACTTCGAAACACTAATGCCAGCTCATCGAATTATATCTTAAAGGATGTCTAGAATCGCACAGTTTTTCAAGTAAAATATATCTCATGCTGGAAACAGTTCCTGTTGCACTGCACTATCTGGTCTATAATGATAACACACATTAGTTCAGTTTGTGCTCTAAGTATACTATATGTTCATAAGCATCCGGACGCTTTCGGATTTTCACATATTTTCGAATTTCACCAGAAAGGCTGATCGAAATGCCCTTGAACTTCGGCAGTATGAATAACAGGCTTGAACTCACATTTTATAGTGAAAATTCGGTCACGAGGGCTTTTAAGGGACCGACTAGATATTAATGAAGAAGAAAAAGACTCACTCCGTTTCATAGAAAACTAATACTGATTTGCAACTTGCGTCAATGGTTTTGTTTGCTGTGATATATTTACATGCATTTTCGTAAAAATAGCATTAATATTGGGGAGATATAAAGATTTTCTTAAAAAATCCAAATTCTCTCGCATATTTTTTCCTTATAACATGCAGAGTTTTCACCCAAATTATACGAAACTTACAAAATATGCGACAATATGCTACCAATGTTTTATATTAAAATCAGGAGTGAATAATTTGAATATTCGAGGAAATCGGAGTATTTTAGTAAATAATTTTTAACTCGCATTTTCGAAACATAGTATTACGTCTCTTTGAAATTTCGAAGCCAGATATATAGGGCAGTTTATATAAAATTTCCAGATGAATACCATTAAGCTTCAGAAAGATATCGACATTGTGGCGAATTAAATTCTGTTAATCAAATATTGCTCACAGCAAACAAACACTTTGACGCAAGTTGCAATTCATTATCAGCTTTCTTTCAAACGGGGTTAGCCAAAATCCTCTTCATCTTAATCATTTTCTGGTCGGTATTATTTCCTTTCCCTATATCACTTCGTGACCGAATCTTCGCTTTAAAATGTTAGTTCAAGCATGTTATTTATATGTTCGAAGTTCAAACAAGGCCTTTCTGGAGAAATTCGAAAAAAACATGAAAATCCAAAAGTTTCCGGACACTTTTGATCATATAGTGTAGTTTCAAGTATATCGTCGCTTAACAAGCAATACCACCTACCCCAATTTTTTGAAATTTCAAAGAGGAAGAAAATACTCAATTTTTAGCAACCAATAAAGAATATTTATGAATTTTTTTCACACCTGATGTAAACATAAGACAGCATGTTCCTACCATAGGTGATGTTGCTTGTTAAGCGACGATTTATATTTATGTGACCAATAATTTTTTAGAATAAACAGCATTAAATGTAAATTTAGAAGCCAACTTAATGATTCCGACTTGTAATTTAGGAATAAAATTTAATATCCAAGTTACAATCCAGTCATACAGACGCTTTAACAAAAATGCAATTTCATTGCTCGCTAGGTCTAAAACCACTAACATCTTCTTATGTGATTTTTCCCCTCAATGTAAAAAAAATATTTTTATTTGTCATTATAAAAGAAATTAGTAATATATAAATATTGCATGAATTAATATTATTACTTGTTATAATATAGCTTTGCATTTTCTTATTCGAAAAAACCCTTTTTTTTATGTTTCTTTGCTATTTTTTTTATTTCTATGATGGACTACATTTGTCTCTTTCTTTTCATAGTTTTCAAATCCCTGATGTAGTCGATATTTGAAGTAGGAAGTATTCGAATCGGTATATTTCACCAATCTTAATATTTCATAGTTAATTATTTTTTTAAATTTCTGTGATATAACAACACGAATATGAATTCAAAACGGCAGGGTAAAAAATATCGAAATTTTCATAATTATCCTCTTTGCGTTATAATCTATTTATTTTCAAAAGTAGAAAAAATATCTTCAACTTAGTGGGACTCATGACTGCGGATCGTGCCCTTTTCCAAAATCATGTGCAAACAAATTAATAATAAATTCAAAAGTCATTTAAATATAATTTATGAAAAATAGAAATGTTTGGTAATTGTTATGTCCTAAAAGCATTAAAAAATTTGTAATTATTTCTTTAGCGTGAGAAAGGAATTAGATTTTAAACCACTAGAACATATTTTATTTTACCAATCAAATCTGTAGTCAAGAAAGCTAGAGCAGATGGTTGCTTTTTTTGAGTAATCATGTGTTATAATGTATAAGCTAAATATGCAAATGGAATTTTTAGAGTGCGAAACATGCATGTTTCATTTCGTTAAAAAGTTTTTAAAATATATTCTCCTAATACCCAATATATTTTCAATTAATTTTCATGATATAATTATTACAATTAAAATTTTATTTCTTTTAAAATATTTGTTTATCGATATAATTTTAAAAATATTTGATTCATTGCTATTTTCTTATTCATTGTTATTCTTCACAAACCGTGAAGATCTCCAATGAAATTTTAAACTATTGTCTTCATTTTTGTGTGAGGATGAGCTAAATAAGCAAATGCAATTTTTCTAAGTTTGAAACTTAACCCTTTGAGGACGATTGTCACGAGAGTGTGCCAGCTGCTCTTAGAGTTAAGCGTGCGGCAGTCCTCAAAGGGTTAAATGTAATAAAATATAGTAATTATTAAATGTATAAAATTATATTCATTTTGAAAATATATCTTTACCAATATAATTATTAGAAAATTTTTGTTTGTATCCATTTTCTTATTCCCATACTGTTTAACAAGCTGTTTTTATTTTCCAATCAAATTCAAAATTTGCGTAATATAGAAAGAATGTCACCATTCATTGAAAGCGAACAGCAAGCAGTGTCTGGCACGTCCTCGCGTAACCGAATTAAAAAACGCTTGCACGTCGAGCCTATATATCTCTCATTGTGGTTGTGCTGACAAACAAAAACGAGGTCTAGAAACAAACGAAAACAATGACTTTGGGAGAGGAAGGGGGCTCAGAAATTCCATCATTGGAGAGCGGGAGTTTATTTCCAGAGAGCACGCGGTTTACAGATTGCCAAGTTAGTGACGTAGTCGAGTGACGTCACAGAGGGAGGCATGGCCGCCGCAGGTACGACGGGGCAATGTTGCCAGAACTCGTGTCGTGATCAGGCAGTGAAAAAGCAGACGGTTTCTTGTGAAGATGACGACTGCGTTTGCCACCAGGGGAAAACGCCGCTCAGAATCGTAAGTTTTCCTTCCACATTAGCCTACCTGTTACCATGGAAACGCAATAGTTTTTGCGCGGGTTTTCAATACATATTTTGCTTTACTTCATATTTAAGGAATTCTGTAAATGAAGTGAAATCTTTTAAAAAGTTTTTTTTTAATCGTTAGCATAAAACGCTCGTACATCGTTTTAAATATCTTATAAATTACGCATTTCTAAGTTGTTAATATAAATATAATTTTTATGTAGAGAATGGATTTATATTTTGTGCGCAATTTTCTTTATTTAAACTTAAACAATAAGTTCTTGAACAGATTTATTCTGTAAAATTTTTGCATGGTTTTTTTTCCTAATTTGTTGTGACATTAAGAAATTTTGTTTTCAATATTCTTTTGGCTTAAAACTACTTTACTCAAGTTTTTATATTTTAGAAATATTTAACTTGTACATGAAATTCATCGCAAAAATTGCTGATTACAAGAAATAAACTTTATAATTTTATTAAGAATTGTTGGAAAAACGAGGTACTCTAATATTTTAATACTATCAGTTTTAGCAAGAATTTCTTTCTTACAATGATTTGTTGTGTGAATCCAAATCGTTTCATGTTATATTATTAAACATTAAACAATAATGCATGAATATCTCATTGGCTTTATGTGAAGTAACTATTTGCTTCATTACCTCTAAGAAATACCAAAACGAGTAAAATGTTTGCGTTTAATAAAAACAAACATCAGCCTTTATGGATATTTTCGTATACATCTTATTTTTTCGAACTATGTTATTTTCCAGAACTTCCAAAACAGTCACCTAAATTTTTGAAGATATTAAAATTTTCATTTTTATATTAACGCATTTGGCCCAGTTGTTGAACAAATCCTAAAAAGATTTAAAGATTAAGGCATTATTTACCTGAAATTACTTTTTTATGAAAGAAAACAGTAGTAAACAGTTTAGTAACAGTGTTTAAGGCATGTTATTATTTTCAAACATGTTATTTATACTTTAGTAATTATATCTGTTTATTACTATTTTAAAGCCACTACATCCTTTCGGTTTTTATGCAATTTGTCTCTTTTTAAGTACAATCTGAGAATAAGCATACTGCCAGCACTCAAATTTGTTAACTCATTTTTTTGGAAAAATATGATTTGGGAGAACAAAAATAACTTTTTTAAAAAAGATATTGAAATTTAATGTAGAGCAATTTGTAGAACATCATAATGCTATAAAAGGATTTGAATGAAAAATTCATTTGCTTAAATTTTCGTTGATATTTTACACAAATGATCGGCTATGAAACTGAACAGTGAACTCTGAACTTCTTACGTATGCGTTGATAAGATTATGTCGATACAGTCTTTATATACTGAAAGTGTTTCTGTTGTAAAACATAAAAACGAAAATCATAAAATCGTGCTGTGGTGTCTTATCTTCCTAGGTGGAAAATGGTTTTCAGGTCAGAAATTTTTATATTTATTTTTAATTTAATGAGATAAGCAATAAATCTACGCGGTGTGTTATCTTAAGTTCTGTTCTGTTTTAAAATCAAAACATTGAAATAGCATTATGACATTTTGAAAATATCAAAAGAAAATGTCCATGTTTTGGCGTAGAATTTCTTGAACAATTAGTCGCTACCCCAAGTGGGGTCATGTAGAAAAACAGTTCGGTTCTCGAAATCTCTCACGTTTGCCTTTTCTATTATTTCTTTCAACATCTATAAGCAAACATAACTAAGAAAATCATTTTGACTGAAAAGATTTCATTAAAATTCTCTACGTAATTATTTTTTAGGAAATTTCCTCTTAACAACCATTAATAAATGCTTTGCATTCTTATTTATTTTCTAATTTTGGGGGTCACCGTAAATTTTATGGCATAAATGGGGTAACAAAAAATTTTCGAACCAGAAAAGAAGTCGAGATTAGTTAAAGTTTAAGAAGCTCTGTTCTAGCGCAATTTAAAGAAGACATCTCTATCCATCCGATAAAAAGTAAGTGAATACCAAATTATAATTTAAAATTTTTCTGCGGTCGGTAATTGATTTAGCTCCCTCACTCACTATAATTTTCTCCCTATTATTTATTAATGATTTTCACTCTAAAAAGAACTAATGTTAAATAAAAAGAATGATGAATTTCTGAGGACTTAAATTTAAAGTATTTTATAGCAAATTAGTGCGTAAAAGTACTAAGAACTCTTTTTCCCCTTTAAAAAAAATTCTATGGCTATATAAAAATACCGTGCGCTTTCAGAATATTAACATTCATCAACTTTTAAAGTATATTAACTGTGATGGAAATGCTTGCAACATTTAAATTATGTAAACGTATTATTCACAAAAAAGAGGAATCTTAGAACAAAGTGTCTGATATCAACTCGATTTCTTCGCTTATCATAACAGATTTGAGATGCAGTTTGAAAATAGGAAGTTCAAAGGTATTATTGACATGCCATGTTACAGGAAAGAAAGAAGATGCTAAAATAAAAACTCACTTTGAGTGACAGATTATATTTTTGATTCAAAAAATTTCCTAATAAGTTGTAAATTGTCTGCTACTGGGGAATACGCATTTCATTTATTGTTTTAGACAGCTTCAGTTGATATCATATCGCTTCATCTCGATCATATAAAACAATAAAAATTCTTTTTTTAAAAAAATTTAACAGAATTTTTGATAGAATATTCATATTAAAATGTTCACAAAATTCTCTTAAAGTTAAAAACAAATACCAAAAATAGGACAGTGAGTTCTTAAAATTGTATTGAAATGGAATTTTAAAAGAAAGATTTAGTTCAAGTATTCTATCTTTGCACTATTTTTCATAATTTATTACATCTGTAAATTCTAATAATGTATATCCGAATATCGTTTCATTTACGAATATATCAAATTTCAAAAGTCTATCATACTCCATTCTTCCGCATAACGCAGGCATGGCAATTTAATAGTGAATAAATTTAATACAGAATAACAGAAAGCAAAATAGTATATTTATTAGAAACTAGCTGTTACCCGCGACTTCGTGCGCGAAGAATTTGAATTATTCTTTTTTTTAATTCACGAATGTAAATGTTTTTTTTTTTTTTTGAATTTTGAAAGGGGAAAGGAAAAGTTCTGACGGTTGATAATACTTAATTGGACGACTGACATGAGTGTACTGTACATGTATGCTGATATAGTTATGTAAATTGTTTAACTATGATGATATACTTTTGTATACCACGTTATTTGCACGGATGTAGAGGTTGTGTGGGCTGTACACACGTGAACAGGCCACATATAGTTGCCCATGGGAAAAATATGGTTTTTCCAAATGGACGCCTGTCACTGTGTGTCATTGCGCAGTCTCGGTATATCGAGGTTACGTATTAGTAGTACTGGCACACCGATATCATTCTAGGCTTGTCGGAAGGTGCCCCTGACAATTCCAAGATCTTGAACAGCTCTACAGAATATGATGCTCCTTGTTAATGCCCATTACGGTATCTACAGAAGAATATTCTGTAATATTCACTGTGAATTTTAATACCGGCAAAAGCCCGCGCGCGAAACAGTAATTTGGCTTGAATTTATTTCTATAAGAATGAAAAGTATTGTTAGAAATTACGTTAAAAAATATTTTTAAACCTTTATAGCAATCGGAGAAAACATTTCATCGCAATGTAATTAATAGCATTAAAAAGATCATTTTCTGGTCTTTAAAATGGCATAATTATAATTGTTGTCTAATAAAGATTTCAGAAGTTATTGGCAAAAAATGTCTAAGCATTAGGCTTAAAAGCGGCTAATGTTCGTTATTTAAATAAATATCTTAAGAACTAATTAACTCTGAAAGTTGAAAATAACACCTTTGACCTAAAAATATGCTCTAGAATGCCGTGTGTAAATTTCACGTCGCTACCGTTCACCGTTTAGGAGGAGTTCTTGTGACCGACCGATCGACCGACAGACAGATACATGTAAATTCTGCCTTATTTTATGGTTACTTATAAATATAAGCAAAATTTCAGAAATAAAGGTAAATTAGTTCAAAGTCTAACCATTTCCTAACAAATGAGTAGCTATAAATTTGCGTTATTTCAAAATCGTCTGCACGTAAAATTTAAAAAATTAATAAAAATTGAATGAAAAATGTCACAGAAATAAAGTTGGTATCATTGAAAAGGTAAAATTTTTATCTTTAAGATGGTATAAATATAATTTGTATCGGACAATGTGTTCCGAAGTTACAGCGGAAAAAACGATTACGTGATAGTTGATTTTAAAAATAATTTATTCCACATGCTTTCGCATTCCTGAAGTATCACTTGACAGTTTATTGAAAAATAAAAATCTTCATCGCGAATCGCGGAGTCAATGGGCTTTCTTTGTTAACTATTTTTAATCTGTAGCCAAAAATTATTAATTTAACGTGATTTCACCTAGCCTATGTCCGTTCTTGGGTTTGAAGCTACAACTCTGCCAATTTTCATCCAAATCGGTTTGGTAGTTTGGTCGTGAAAGCTTAACAAACAGACAGACAGACAGACAGATAGACAGACAGACACACTTTCGCATTTATTATATTATTAAGGATGTATATGATGAAAACTTTCATTATTTGTATAACTTTACTGCATGCTTAAAATTCTTTCAAAACTTGATTGTGTTCTCATACTGTGTATTAAGATTGTTTTGAAGAAATGTTCTAATAATAACATTAAGGTTGCTTGAGGAAAGATATTTGCATATTTGAAATATAGAGATCTAAAACAAAATTACCAAGTATCTTGTTTCCTAGTTGGATTTCCTGTTCGCTTGCTACTCTTTGAAAAATTGATCTCGAAGTTACTCAGAATTGTTTCTGAAATTTACAGTTTGACTGCATTAAAATTCAGATTCAAATTTTAATAGGTAAAGTAAAATTATATAGGATGGATTTTTCTACAAAATATCACTATATACATCAAGAATACTAACGTTGAAAAAAGATATATCTTCAATTCTACTAGTATAAATAGAATTTATAGCTCTTTTTTTGGAAATCATTGAAGCTAATATATTTCAGATGAATTTGATGAAAATAATGCATTTCTAAAAATGTTTAAAACATTTCTACAAAATCTATTTTCCCTAAAATTCTAAAGCTTAAAATGTACAGTTTTATTTTTCAAAAAATACAAAATACAAATTTGGAACAAGCAGTGAAGATCTAGCAAATTACTGGAAAATGCGAAAAGAAAATCAATCGATATTTATAGATCAAAGAACGTAGCAATATAAAATTTTCCAATTTTTAAAGCTATTTGTATAACTTATCCATTGTTATAAGAATGAAATGCGTATATATTTAATTTTACATTAGCTAAAATAACACTTGTAATGCAAAAAATTGTAGGAATAAAAATCACTTGTTTTTATTTCCTGATGTTTTCCTGTTAAAACGACAGTTCTCATTTACTCCAAATAAAGAATTCTGAATTTTAAATTAGAATTTCCCCACATAACTTTTTCCACACATTCCATTGAGCACACAATCACATCCATTCCATTTAAAATTTCTACATATGCATTCCCACATAAATTTCTTTTTCCAACACTTAAACACTTAACACTTTATTCGAATTTATAAAAAAATCATGTCAGTATACTATCAGGAATTTAAATTTTAATTTTATCGTCGGTGAAAAACTTACATTGAAATAAAAGCATTCTTTTCTTGCTTTTAAAAGAAAACTGAGATTTTTAAACAAATTACTACTTCTCTGAGTTACGTATAAAACATATTGGTATAGCAATAAAAATTATTTGTGAACTCAGAAAGAGTTCAGGGAAATTCATCGCAAGTTTGAACGGAAATTTTTATTTCCGAGCAAACTGTTATTCATTTCATTTTAATGTCTTCTATCTCTTCTCATTTTTTAAAAAAATTTACGCTGCAAAACTTACGCATAAGTTCAACATTTTCCATTTTGAATATATATATATATTTGCTAAAGCTGATTGCGTTTTTTGTTTGACAACCTTAACTGCTTTTTAAAAATGTTTAAGTAAATTTGTTATAAAATTTGTGTCCCAAAATAGTAAAACTATGGCTGACTGATACTATAACTAATTTTATACCACGTAGTGACTCAGATTTTCGTCATGAAAATTTTTTCAATTAATTTTCAAAATTTTATGATTAATCAATAACGAAATTTACATATGCAACATTTTTGGCTTAAAATAAGGAAATTTCGGATTTAAAATTTTTAACTAATTAAAGATTTTAATTTATAAACTACAATTATAAAATGAAGTACGAAATTAAAATTTTGGTTATTTTTTCTACATTCCTTTTAATTATTTGTACAGATTTACATATTTTTCTTTGAAAAGTTGTAATTCCGTTGTTAAGCTGAGAAGTGTAGGGTTAAACGAAATATTTTCAGAACCTAGCATTTTTTTAGATCACATTTCTAAAATAAGCATTAGATTGCTCATTGCATTCATTATCTTTATACTCATCTCCCGAAGTTAAGAATGGGGAAAAAATTATCCAAAATCATCAAAGGAAGTCACCGAATATCATTCTTTCATTAGATTTAAATGGCCGGTTAAGAACCCCATTCTGGCATCTCGCCACGCTTTTCGCAGGAGCCAAGCTCACTCAAGACTTAAATAATTCTCGTTCTTAGAACAACTTTGTCACATGTAAGACGCGCAGAAAAAACATTTTTTCAGATAACTTTGAGAATATTAACTTGTTGCGCCTTTTGACAGAAGAAAAACTAACAAAAGTGACACCAGGTGTGGGATGAATTTCTTAAATAAATTTCACCGCTCAAAAATACGGTTTTGAAGGATTATTCTTGTACGTGAAGACAACACGTGTGTAAAAATATACAGTCGAAACTCGTTAGCACGAATTGATAAGATGACTCAAAAATGTTCTCGTTTTAAAAAAAACTTCCGGTTATCGGTCATATAAAAATACGATAGGATATGTAAAGTCATTAAGGTTGAAATGATATGAAAACTAACTTTTTAAAATCTTTTTATGTTCACCTGACAATGTATATATTTGATATGTTAATATCAAAGAATAAAATCGCTTATTTCGTAAAATACCTAGAGAGTGTTCCATGAATTAAAGGACAATAAGTCAGTAAAACGTGCACTTGGGCTCTATGACATAACTAGTTTCAGTTTACAAACCTTTCATAGAGTAGCGACCTATATCGTGTTAAAGTGCAAATTAACAAGCGTAATTGAGGTAAAATAACAATCATCTTACAGTAATCTAAATAATCTTCATTATTTTGTTAAAATAATTGGGTTTCTCACGTTGAAGTACGAAATATTTATAATATTAAGCTGACTTGAACGATTCCTTCTTTAACCCCTTGGATCCCATGTATCCACTAATGGATACATACTATGTAAATTGCTAAAATCCATGTGTCCTCAAGTGGATAAATGATCTATAATAGTATAAAACCACATGTAACCACATAAGGAGGCATCAAACACTGTGATTGACTTTATTGGGATTAAAAATCCATCCATATATTCTCTAGGTTAGTTTATAAGAATTGTTAGAATACAAATTAGATTACAAATTTTCATGGTATTGCTCAAAATGTTCACGGGTACAAAACGATTTTTGACATGCATTATATGAGTGAATAGTTAGTTTGATTGCTTTATTTATGTTTATAGCATACCCAACACCTATTTCGCTTTCTTCTTGAATCTTCTAAGACATTATCAACAAGTACATGAAGTTTGTCAAGTATATTTTTATTATTGTTCTCATCTTTCATTTTTGCATGGTTATCAGCAGGGGGGGGATTTGGTTTCCAGTGACCGCGAAGGCAACACCCTCTGGGATCCAAGGGGTTAGCCCTTTATAAGGCCGTGGTAAGTATACTTACCACCAACTTCATCAATTTTTAAATGCATTTTTTAAGGTTAGCATAAGTTATAGTTAAATTTTTCGACGAAACAAAAACCTAGATGTTCCAATTTCTTTTCTCAAACCATAACGTCTGGACTTGACAATTAATTATTAATTACCAAAATTAATTAACAAAAAATTAATGTCGTCGAATGCGCTAAGCGAATTTCTTTTCTTAAATGAATCTCAATCCCAAAGTGATTTTACTATAACACTATTAGAAAAAATGGACCTTTAAGGGGTTAAGATATGTGAATAAAAAGATCGTAATAGAAAGGTTTGAATCTACTAGGTAAACGTGATCTGAAATACATAGAATAGTTCCTTGCTTAACCGTGAAAAAAAGTTTCTTGTTCTATAATCTAACTATCTATCATTAGATAATAGAATACAAAAAAAGAAAAAATACAGAAGAAGTAAACAATAGCGATAACAATACACCTTTTTACGCGCCCAACGCAGCAGCATCCAGTGATTGCATCAACAATGTTGTCCTACAATTAACAGACAAATTACTATAGAATTAAACAACAAAAATTGTGCTCTAAGAAGTAAAATAATTAAAACACATAAAATAAAACAATTAGAATATAAAAAAAAATTAAAATGGAAGAAATGGAAGAGAACCCGAATGGCGAACTTTTTCGAAGACCACTCGCCATCGGAGTTCTAACATGGATAAATTTTAAGTCAAGGGCATGACTACATAATAGTTGAGGATATTATGAAAAAACGAATTATACTATTTTAACTGTAGTAGTTATTTTTTTTCTAAGACAAATATCTTCACATTTAATGTCTCAACATTAAAAACTGACAAAAAACATCATGTTAGGAATATAAAGAATAATTTTTCAAGCTAACATTTAAGCCACACAGCTACAAAATTACATCACAGAAAGCATTGTCAATATCCAAGCAAATCAATTTTCTATTTGTTATGTATCGTTTTTCAATGAATTGAAATTTCTGAACCAAACTTAATTTCTTTATCCAGTGAAACAAAAACGAAAAAAATCTCCACTGTGAAATTTAATACATTTTAATTTAATATAATCAAATTAAAGCGATTTTATAAAAATATATTAGTTTACTTAGACAAAAACCCAAAATCTTCGCATAATGATATTTCATCAGCCTTGGAAGCTAAACTTTACCGCGATCAAAATTTCAACAGATTTTGAAAATAATCTGTTCAAAAGAATTTCTTTGTTATTACTATTTTTCCTATTAATTTCTGATATATTTGCTAAATATTGGAGAGTGAGAATCGATGCATTTATTTTTCGTTGTAATAATTTTTCAAAAAATAAACTGAAAAATATTCCGTAACACAAAGCAGTAAACGATTAACTTTCAATTATTGAATTTAAATTCTTTAGACGCAATGAAGTAATTTTACATTCTCACTTACTATTTGAAAAAAATTGTAACCGCTCCAATGCGATTATAATTTTAAAGAGGCTCAGCATATTTTACAATTTAAACATGTTCTAAAATTTAAAATTTTTTCTTAAAACTGAACTAGTTACTAGAACTAGAGATTTGTTTCTCTAGTTTCGTCAATAAAAGTTTTTTTTTAAGTTGGAATGAGACACAATGAGCATGAAAAAAAATTTTTTTTTCTTGTATAAAGAAGTTCAAATGCCTCAGAAGCTTTATTATGCATGTGTGAATAGCCATAATATTACTGAATTAATCAACGTGGTTAATTCTAGCATATTTTTGTTCCAGTGCGCATGAAAGTAATTCATCTTTTCGAAAAGTTTTTAATTGAAAATTTGGAAGCTTAAAAAAATAGAGAATTGTTGGTTCAGTGAACTTTAGATAAGCTTAGATTTCATTACATCTGAATGATAAAGAGGCTGAATTATAAGAAATGTGCATCGTTCTGCTTGACTTTCAGTCTTACGTATTTTTGAGAATATTATCACGATACTGCACAAAAAATGCTAACTCTTTTTAGATTGGAAAATTTGCTCCAGTTTTGTTCCAGTTTTTGGAAAATTGGAGATTTGTTTGGAAATTTGTTCGTTCTGCTTGTCTTTTAGTCTTACGTATTTTTGAGAATGTTATCACGATACTGCACAAAAAATTCTAACTCTTTTTAGATTGGAAAATTTGCTCCAGTTTTGTTCCAGTTTTTGGAAAATCGGAAATTTGTTCGTTCTGCTTGACTTTCAGTCTTACGTATTTTTGAGAATGTTATCACGATACTGCACAAAAAATGCTAACTCTTTTTAGATTGGAAAATTTGCTCTAGTTTTGTTCCAGTTTTTGGAAAATTGGAAATTTGTTCCAGTTTTGTTCCAGTTTTCCATATTTTTGTTCCAGTGCGCATGAAAGTAATTCATCTTTTCGAAAAGTTATTCATTGAAAATTTGGAAGCTTAAAAAATGGAGAATTGTTGGTTCAGTGAACTTTAGATAAGCTTAGATTTTCATTACATCCGAATGATTAAGAGGCTGAATTATAAGAAATTTTCATCCTTCTGCTTGACTTTTAGTCTTACATATTTTTGAGAATGTTATAAAGATACTGCACAAAAAATACTAACTCTTTTTAGATTGGAAACGTGCTTTTTCTTACAACGTTCTTCTAGGATTATAAATTCCGTTAGTAATAAATCTTAAAAATATTTTTATACAATTTTATATAAAATTAACCTTTTTAGTGACTATTTTGTAAAAGCTATTATCCCAGAACATATTATAGAAATTAGAAAAATAGTTTGTTGATTAATAATTTTTCGAAATTGTTTTCCCGGTTTAATTTTCTGTTTTAAAAAGAAAATTTGGTTGAATAAGAAACTATGGGAGTGCTTTCGTATGAAAACATTTAATTACCAATTTCTATTAATATATATTAACTATACGAAGGAAAGAAATTATTCACTTATTTAAAATGAAATTACAAAGTCTTTATAAAATGATAGGAATTGAACTTTGTTTGAGAGCAGAGGAAAATTTTCTAATAAATTGTGTTGATATTTTTAAAAGAGATTTTTGCAATCTTTCATTGTTTCTGATTTTACTTTATCGCATCTGAAATATACACAGAGAAAGTATTGCAATCGTCAAAATATTCAAACCTGATGATTTTGAACATCTTAGCCCTTCCTGACTCGGTGGAAACATTTTTGAATTATGTTTGTATGTTGTCCATTTGTCTGTTCCGTCTATATGTTAATATTATAACTCGAAAGCTGAACGAGCTAATAACATGTAATGTGGCATCTGGCCCTCGCACTAAAGTTGTAAATATGTATCAATTTTATCCTAATTCGTTTCTTCATCATAATATAAAATTACGCAAAAACAGACCATATTTGCATGTATTTTTAACGACCCCGTTGCCACTCGCGTTGAATGAAAATATTGCATGCATTGTTAGTTATTACATGCCTTATTGGCATCCACATCCAAGGAAAATATTTAATGCATATTTAGTTATAATACCCAAATGGTAATGCTTTGGTTATTTCTGTAAACAAATGTACTGGTAAATAATTACACTGTGTGTAATTATTTACCTGCTTGTTGGCACCAACATCCAAGGAAAATATTTAATGCATATTTATTTATAATATCCAAATTGTAATGCTTTGGTTATTTCTGTAAGCAAACCGTCGTTGGTTTAAAATAAATAATTGTCCAAAAAACAGTTTTAAATAGTGTGATAAATATGTAATCGGCGTTTCATTAATTTTTGAAGAACGAAAACGAGAAGTTTGAAGTAAATAATTATTTAACCTTTATTTATATTTTAATAATTATTAGTGATTAAATATAATTAAGAATTTAAAATCTTAGCCGCTATTTTTCTCAGCATTTCTTGAAACTTATTTTCCTTGCTGTTCTTCTTTACGATTGTACGCTTCATTATTATGAAACGAACAATCGTAATCGTATCAATCGTAATAATCAATCGTATTATTAGAAGTTTTCTGAATGATAGGAACATAAGTAGCTGAAAAGCGCTACTTACCCGCTCCACTTTTCGCTTACATCTTGCTAATCAACCCATTGGAAGTCTTAGAAGAAAATTTCTGACTTGTGGAATTAACACGCATCTGTTAGAAAAGAACTACATTTCTGAACAGAGAACTGAGTGAAATTTCGTAACTACCTTTTTGTAGGAGAACAAATAACCATTTCCTTTGTTTTTTCTGAAAAACGGTTATTTTAATAGTTAGTGGTGTTTGGTTCCTCTCTAGTGTTCTCAGATAATGCTCGCAAATTCTTTAAACTTAAAAAATAAATGATGATGGAATTAGCGAAAGAAATTAATTATTTAATGCTTATTCTGTAAAATTAACTATTATTCTTGCAACTAAGGGATCAATTAATCCGAAATATTGGAGTACTTTTTTTCATATGCATTTTGTTATATGACTAAAACAATCACGCCAAAATTAGTTATTTTTTTCAGTCAGAAATATACTTTCGAGTATTGCGGATAGCATACTTTTTGAATCGTTTTCAAAATTCCTGATTGGTTTCTTTGTATTTGTTATTATATTACATTTTGAACTTCTACTTCCCTCAGAATTCAGTGGAAACTTCTGGCTATCATTAACTTTCGTGAAAGAGTGTCGGCGATAAATCCTTCTCTAAAGTACAAGTATATAGCGAATGAAGAAATTGTTTAAAAATGAATGTTTCTTACCATACAATGACAGTTCCGTCTGTCTTTCATAAATAAAATAAACAAATATTTTCAAATACAAAATGTTTTGGCACTGATTTAAATACTAGTATTTTCGTGACCAAGAGTGCCAAAGTACGCAAGACTGTTTCCTCTGATTTATAATTTGTGTTATTTCTTTGTCTCGGTGAATAAAATACTTACATTTCATTTCGTCCGCTGCAATGGTGTATTATAATTCCTTCGTATGTATTTTTTGGTAAAAAATGATTTTAACTTTGTGCTTTTCTGCATATAATGGTCAAGACGCAGAATCCTTTTATTTTACACATCCACATGGTTTGCCGTATTATTCATACTTTTTCCCATTATAAAAATTTTAGTTTGTACATGAACTGTTTACATTTGAAATTGTGAACGAAAGTATTTTTAATATATCATCGCATAAAAAGCAACACCACCTATCTCAATTTTTCCAATTTTTACAAGAGAAAGAAAAAAACTTAATTTTTCTCAACTAATAACTAATATGATGGATTTTTATCTTTCTTTTGTAAAATTTGGAAAATTAAGATAGGTGATGTTGTTTGTTAAATTATTATATTTACTTAAACATTTTTAATATATTTACTAAATAACTGAGATTTTTTGTAGGAGGAAAATTCCGGAAATTCTACTGATAAACAAATGATAATTTATTGACACACATCCCAAACCCGTATATATTGAATGCGAATCTGTACTAAAATAATGTTCGATATTTTATTAAACCACCAATTTATTTTCAAATAAATTGGAAACATAAAATGCTTACGAAATATAAACTGTGAAAAAAATTAAAAAATAACCTCTAAAAATATAATAAATGAAAATTCTTAAATCCGAAAAGATGCCTTCGCCAAGCTCAATTAAGTTCTCGGATCTCTGAAATGCGAAACCACCTGTTTTAAGTTAGCAAGTCATTTTTGCTCCAAATTTTTATAAACATAATGTTTTCTCTCTATAGAGTTCTTCCTTATATATATGCAGCCTCTCGAGTTAATACTATATTCCTATTTCTAACGTCCAGCCAGCAGATAATTTTAGCATTTCAAAGATCACCCAGCTTTCAGAAGATTTTGTTTTCAAGGTGGGATTTCATATCATATCCATTTCATTTGGTATTTATTCGTCATTACTTCTATAATTTTTTTAGTTATTTGCTATGGCTGTATGTATAAAAAGTACTTAAAGTAAGCGATTACGGACATTTACTTGATATAACGTTCATTTTAGCTTCACTGTCAACTCTTTTCGTTTTCTTAAATATTAAGCTCTCTTAGTATTTTGATATCTGAAAATAATTCAAAAAGTAAGCTACCTAAATTCTGCTTTGAGAATTTCAAACATTAGCTAATATAATCTATTACTTAATTCCAAAAATATGTCGCTGTCGGTATCCTTCAAAAATGCCTTCAAATTTGCATGCCTGCCTGAAGTATTTTGTTTATGTATCCACGATTTTTTTAAATATAGTATTTTTCCTAGACTTTGTTCTTTCTGATTCGAAAGAAGACAGTGAAAGTAATGATAATTTTATTAACTCAAATTTTCGAAGAAACCTATAATGATTACTGATGTAATTCCTTACACTTTCCGACCTCAATTTCTCCTTAACTTGCGGATAAGAGCAGATATCCGCTGCGCCAATCTAATTTTGAAATCTATTGTGCATATTGAAAGAGGAAAAGAAAGACGTGGTATCGAAGTATAGCGCAAAACAACGAACAGTTGGACGCTTCGTGGCATGTGACTTTACGTTTACCATGTGACTGTGACATGAATGGATTTCGCGCGGAAATGTTTTTAACACCAAAAATATTTTAGTACAAAAATTACAGTTAGACATATGTATTACTTCCTATGAAAAATATATTTTACTAATGAATAGAATTAAGAAAAAAATATTTTGGAACGGATGTGATTTGTATAAATTTTTTCGGAAAATATATTTCATGATACTTTACTAGTTAGTCATTCAAATTATGGACTACTTGAATTCAGATCTATTAGATTTAGGCTGCATTCATGAGTTTTTGTACATATTTTACGAACAAAATATACTTCCAATATCTATGAAAGATTATTTTAATGTGAATAAGCGTAGTATTGAGTGTATTAGAAGGCTTTTGATTTAAAAATTAAATCAATTTTAAAAAATTACTGCCATATAGAGGTAAGGAACAGTAGTGTCTAAGTGTCGGATCAAAACTAAAGTAGCTCAAGGTCTCGCTAAAAATTATTCGTTTAATATTTTTGCACCGTAAGAAACCTATATGCAAATTAGAATAATTCAGAATGTCCTCCAACTAACTCACTCATTATGCTTTTCTTGATAAACTGCATATCATAGTAATATAAATAATTTACTAAGGTTTTTTATTCATATTTTCACAAAGAATACATTATTTTACTGAACAAAAATTAAATGGTACATTTTTATGAAAGAGTACATTTTTTCTATATTATTTTTTGAATACATTATTTTACACCTACATACACTAATTTATATTCTTTTAGCTTATGCTATTAGCACAAACTGTTGTAAAGCTTGCTTCGGGTTTCAAATCAAGATATTCTTTCTATTTGGAGAAACAGATTTTGAAAATTTCTATGGATGATGACTGTTAATTTGTTGAAATTATAAATATTGGGGGACCCAAATATTAAGGGCATTAAATATTGAATGGGGTAGCTAGGAATTTTTATAAATATTGATGCAAGGTAGAAGCCCAGAAATAAAATTTAAATTATAATATATATTGAACAATTAATTAATTCTGGGTATTAAATTATATAACAATAATAAGCCATTCTTGCAATATTGAAATAATTCACCTACCTTTGCTGACCTGAAAACCCTAGCTACATAATTAAAAGTTCATTTTCATATAGTGGTAGTACAATGCTAAAAATAATTAAACAAAAACAATTTTATTAAATTTTAAATAATTTTTTATTTAACAATTATTGATATTGAAATTAATTACTGCCATAAAAATTTAGATATATGCATAATATTTGATGCACAGAAATGAACATTTATCAGACAAAACAAAAAATAAAAATTGTAGCTACACATTAGCACTGCAGGCCTAAGAATTATATTTCAGAACACAAAGTAAAAAAAGACAACCTAAATTTGATAGAGATGTAATGATGAACATTTTTCACTGCAACATCACAAACACTTCTTGAATTGATGAATATTACTTAAGAAAAAGTGAATTTTTTTATATTCACTTAATGATATTTTTGAGGTATTCAACTTGCACATTTTCGCACCTTCCTCGGCCATACCTCTAGGCCTGCATCACTCATTCAAAAAATCAGAATCGGAAAAGCTGAAGATGAGAACAAAAATGTTGAGCAGGAATAGATGTTAAAAAGATGATCACGATCTCTGTGATTAAGAGTACACACCACCACGATGAAAAATAAAAATGCTGTAGGCATTACCCACACTGCAGATCCCGCAAAAAGTGATGATCATTGAAAATCAGCGTTCATGGATTGTTCCGGCATAAAGAAAGAAATGCTTTCTTCACAACAGCACCTTAATACAATAGATTGTTCCGGAATAGTGTTGTTGAAAATTTTCCATCTCGTCTTTCAAAGCATTCATCACCGAGTCTTTTCATAATGCATCCTTATAGGAATACCAATGAAGAATAATAAGAATCTTCAGCTTCAGATTCAGGAATATATAAAAAACATTAACGGAAAATTAAATCAGAGGCAAGACAAGACAAGACCCCAGGCCCCACCGGCCCTGGGGCCCGCAGCTGGAACAACACCAACCACTCGCTTAGCCCATCACAAAGGAATTCAAAAAGTAACGGAAAACGATTCCAGATACAGACGCCTAAGACCTGATGACGCCAAAAACTTACGCGAGCCAAGATGGCGAAGAAATAGTCCCGTTGCAAAATTTGAATTTAAAAATTAATAAAGTTGAAACCTTAATGGAAACAACAACAAAAGTTAAGACAAATAATAATTAAATCGAAAACAAAGTAAATAATTATGTAAAATTTAGAAATTAAATGAAACGGTTAAAATTAACGTTTGAATTTCAAAATTAGCCAAAGTTGCCACAAGAAAATAAAGAAACTTTAGTGGCGAAGAATTAAATTAATTAAAAATACTGACAAAGCCGAAAAAAAGATGTTAATGCAATATTTGCAATCTAACAATGACCTTCAGAGGAAAATCCTCCAGTGCTTGTCTTCTGAGAAATCTTATATAAAGCAGTTCAATAAAGACTGAAACTGATCATTACAGAAGCAATGATAGCAAATTTTCTAATACTTTTAAGAATTCTGAAGAATGCAATTGTTCAATTCCTTAAGAGCATCAGTCGCCCACATCCACTTACTCCCATACTAAAGTAAAAGGAGAACAACTTGAAATCATTCTTACTCACTTTCTAAAAACCACAATCACTTTCATCACCATATTTATGCAGCAATTTCTTTAAATTTCTTATTTTTAGCTATCAGTTTTTAAAGCAATTCAGTTTTAGATTTCAACTTGCATCTTTAAAGAATCTTTACCTCGAAGTTCAGGAATTGTTTCTGTTTTCATATTCACTAACGATAAAAGTTCTTATGTATAAAAGGAATAAAGAAAATGGATTGTTTTACAGTCAAACTAAGCATGATAATTCAAACTTTATTAACTTTTCTTAGATTATTAAATATTTCTTCTTAAAACACACTTTCTTTTCAATAAAAAACGGGATTATTGAAAAAAGATCGAAAATAAAACATAATGTATTTCAAATTCATATATTAGCCTAAATGCACCATTGCATAAAATGTATAAGTTCTTAGAAGAAACATAAAGATGTTTTATTATCATTTCCAATTTCTTTAAAGTATTTGAAGATGCTTCAATCTTTTCGCAACAAACAATCATAAACAACAACAAAACACTGAAATGTCGCCTAAAAGTGAAAATTCAAATAAGTGTCTTTCCCCTTTTTTATTTATTTAAAATAACAAATCTCACAAATATATTTCCAGTTAAGCATGGACTTTATTTATCTAGAAAAGGTAAATGCAATTCAAAACGTTTCCTTTATTTTATACAACTGATAATTTTGTTTTAAATGGAAGCATAGTTGAAGAATAAACCTCTCGCCTCGAGCTATACAAAAATCGTGTCTCAGTTATTCCATGCAATTTTGCGTCATGGCGCTATTATAACGTTACAACAACAATATACGAACAGCAGTTTACTTTATTGTTAATGTATTTGACGTATAAGCAAGAGTTGCATATAAATAGCCTTAAAAATAGTCTCAGCCTCTCAGAAAAGTAAAATAGCGTCCGACGATGGAGAGATAATTCATCGAAATAAAAATACATTATCATAATTCTGTCTCTGAATTTTCTTTGCTAAGCTTTCGACATTTTTTTCTTGTATACATCCATTATTATACTGTAAAATTTCAATCCTTAAGCGGCTTTTGTAGTTTTTGTTTTCAAAATACGTGAGTGTGAGGAATAGAAATGCGAAAGATAAATTTCTTTTCTAAAAAATTCGCCGCATACTCAGATTCACAATTGTCGTTCAGTACTCATCTACCTATGTGGGTTTTAAATCATTCTTTATAATTTCGCACAATTATTTAAAAATATGCGATCGAGGTTTTGACAAGCAATTGGTCTTCATTGAATTTATTACCATAATCATCAATCTTAAAGATATGAAAAACCGTGAAGTCTTATACTCGCACCACTTTATCAAAAATAAAGTGACACTTAGTATTTTGTTTAAGATGAAATTGATGGCTGATACTTCAAAACAAGCAAAAGAAATAAAAATAGTTTCAGGAGGGTTCAACCGGTCATTATATGGTATTATCCACTAAAATTCTTAACAGTGAAATCTTTCTATGTCAACTTTGGAATCTTTCTGAATTTTGAGACATTTAAACCATTTTGGAATAAAAATAAAAATTTTAGGATAACTCGAAATTGATATATTGCATTATTAGATGTACAGATTTAAAAGTAATATTTAACTGAAGTCAAAGAAATGATAATGCCTCTAATGAGAGTTATGAAGAAAATAAAGGTAATGAAATTCCGGCTATTCGATGATGAAATGCTCCAAAGAGTATATTTTTTCAGTTTCAACAAACAACCATTTAATTTACAGTGGTAAACCCCGTGACAATATTTTTTTCTCTACATGTAATCAGATTACACCTTTTGTTTTAGGAATATGTTCTCAAAGTGATTCAATTAATAAGAACTTTTGAATCTTCGTAATTTTTGTAACCAATAATTATGTTTATGAGTGACTTAATCATAGTTAGTAGGTTTAATAATATGATAATTCCATGCACAAGTAACATTCGGACAAATTCTGTTATGTGTTCATTACGAAGTTTGGAAATGAAGCGAAATTTCCAGTGATTAGAGTATCAGTTTAAATAATCCAACATAACAACCAGGACATGTTAAATCTCATATATTTCAGATACAGGATTTTATTTCCCTTTGAATTAGTTTGTCCTTAACAAATCAAAAGACCAGAAGTTTTGATTTTTATGTTAAAAAAATAAATGTTTTTAGATTAAAATATTCGTAGAAAAATAGTCTGAATATATATGCCGCAAATTTAAAGGGAGAAAAACGAATAAATATCCCGCAATTCTTTCTATATAGTTACTCAAAGAATGATTGAAAATTGCGGATTTTCTCTTAAATTAATGCTAGTTATGGAAGTTGCAAGGCTTTGTTTTGTGCATCTTAGCACTAATACATTTTATAATTACGTGATAATTTTAAGTTTCAATATATATGGTAATTACTTAGAGGTAAACGCATGTGTCGTCCCTGACGATAAAATTTCAATCTCTTAATGAGCTTCATTTGTTTCTTTAACACATTTTTGGTATCAGCTGCGAAATTAAAGATTTAATGACTCAGTATTTCCGATGCTTAGTTAATTTCCGTTTCTAACCCATGAATCTTTAAACAGTTCGCCGTTTCAAAATTAGTGTCAACATTCTCTCATCTAACTGATATTTAACATTAATAGGTTGATGATTTCTTACAGTTCATTGTCCAACTTCAAAAGAGATTCAGTAAAAAAATTTCAACAAAAGATAAATATTAATTATAAAATTAAAGACTGAACGAAGAAAAATAAATTAATCTAACAAATAAGAAATCCATTAAAATAATACATTGGTTCATCGAAACAGAAAAGGAAAAAATCCTTCTTAAAAATAATCTTGACAATTATTCAAACACGATTTGAATCTAAAGAATTGTGAAAACACTGCTACAGAGAAAATATTTTATATCATTTATATAATGTTAAGGGCAGGTTTATCAAAGTAGCATGTTGGTTGACAAATTATAGCCCGTCAATGGATCCCTTATCTCCAACCGGATAGGATCTATACGAGCTTTAGAGACGAAGTGGTGGTATGGTGTTAAGGTATTAAAGTACAACGTGCGAAACTACACGGTTTAATAAAATTATAAGGCTCTGACTTTTTGTAGTAGGAAAATTTATATCTAGACAGTCAATGAGAGCTTCTGGATTAATATATAGATGTTGATGCTTACTTATAGTATCGTCCCGTTTTGAAGCAACACGAGGGATATTTTGGAACAGACATCGTCCTTCTGAACCTCGGTCAGATGATGAGGACGACACCTGAGCTGGCACCCCTCTCCAAACTTCCGCACCACACCAACGGAAGGACGTTTCGTCCCCTACGTATGATTTAACGTGCAACAGGCCCAATACACGACGGATCTTCAGTGAAATCGAGTTTCGAACCGGAAGTCCTCCGGCCCCAAGGTCGAGACCTTACCACTAGGTCACCGCAGTCTCATATTAAAGTTGAAGTATAAAACGTTGAGAAAATACATGCGAGTTGAAACAGAGCCCTTCTGTAATGAATTAAATTTACTGATATTACTTCAAGCCATTAATAATATTTAGATGTATGTATGAATATAAATTAACATTGTTTTAAATCCTTTTAAGAGTCCTAATGTATTTCTATTGCATGGATGTAATAAGTAAAGAAAAGAAAGATCTCTTTTTGAAGTCTTGTAATGCATGCAAGCCAAGGATTTGCACGGAATTTGAAATTCCTTCTGGAGATACCATTCAAAGATTAATTATTTGGACAGTACCGTTTAATGTATGAATTTGTGAAATGCTGAAGTCCCAATGTCATCACATTTTGCGTTTTATAAATCTGCAATTGGTAATGAAATGGTGCAAAACTTTGATCGTTTAAAATGTTAACGGTGTCATCCTTGTCATATGATCACGGTTCAAAAAAATGTAGTTCTCGCGTAGCTTGAAAACAGGATGTTAATCAATCAATTAAAACTTTTTCTTTTATAATGATTTCTGTGAATTTAATGAGACATGTTCCTCAGTAGCGTCTTTAAATACACTACTAACAAAAATTAAGGGATATTTCAAAAAGAATAATAAAAATATAAGCATTTGATTTTTTTTATTAAACAAGAACATGAGGGTTACATAATTTGCTTCTCTGATCTTGTTTGATAAAAAAAATCAAATGCTTCTTTTTTTATCGCTTCATATTCATTATTAAATATCCCCTAATTTTTTTGAGCAGTTTATATCCCTTGGGAATACGGTCTAACTTGAAATAAATTATTTAATGCATGGTACAAAGGAATGATGGAACCCGACCTTACGATCATGAATTTTATATTGAACCCTTAAATGAACGATTTTTTAAAAATTGAATTAAAAATGGTTTTTGACTTTCATTTCTTGAATAAAACATGAGAAAAATATTTTGAAAAATCCTATTTTGTTTTAAGTATGGTTTATGGCTGAAAAACAGTTTGTTATTAATCGGCAACACTGGGCTTTAGTTGAGAAACAAATTTCCTTGATAAAATTCTATAATATTAAACACAGATGAATTTTAAGAACTAATAATACGGATAAGAAATTTCCTTTAACATTGTAGAATAAAATATGGTAATCTCAAGCGTACAAACAAAGCAAAAAAGTTGAAGCCTCAAATGAAAATCATCAATTTAATTTTACTTTTTCATCAGCACCCTGGCTGCCATCTATATGTTGTAAATTGATTTAATAACATTTTCAGTTTGTATTCTGCTAGCATTAGAGCTTCAGTCTTATTCTCAAGATTTTAGAAGACAAAATTGGGTATGTTGCTTAAAGGCAATACTGGGCATTTAAGGGTAAATACTTCTTAAGCGTGGCATATAAGACATTATGCTACACGCGACGTTGAAAAAATGAGCTTTGAAAAAACGCTATAATTCAATAATATTAATCCTAGACTTGTTAAAACAGCGATTCATCATCTGGAGTCGCTAATGAGATGAAAGAGGGAAGGCTGTTTATTTAAACTGGAACAGATTCTGTCTGTGTTGCTCTGGTAACGCAAACTCAAGACGTGGTAACTGATTTGAGAGACTCTTGAGGTAAAGTTCAGCATCTGCCCAATCGATTCTCTTATACAGACGGGCTTAATGTGAGGTGACGTGATTTTTGCCAGGTAGTATACTTGTTTACGCATATCAAATGGCGTAATATCTCCGATAACTTTAAGTATATTTATGAAAAATATTTGCAGTGTGTAATTGAGTAAGTCAAGCAGCTGCTCAACCAGATGCCTTCTTCAGATTCAGATGAACTCTCTGAACTACGAATTTATTGAACCTCCTAAATAATGCCATCCCATTTGGGGTTTTTATTGTTATTTCAAACTTTGTAAAAAAAGACATCTTGGATGAATAGACATGTTCAAGGGATTTTTGTTTTTTAAAGTAATTGCTGCATTGACTGTATTAAGGATTTAATTATCGAAGATTTTGTTATCCGATGCACACGAGTCATACAGGTCATTGTATGGAATAAACACCTTTTTCTTTCCAAAACCATTGAAAATTAAAGGAAAATTCAGAAATGAATTTAAAAAGTATGACAACGAAAAAGGGTTAGAAGTAAATTTAAAAAAAGAAGAAAATCGATAATTCAAATTTTGCTTCAAATGTTCTATGGATCTTTATTGCATACTCCTAATATTCCCAAAAAATACTTATCCTCCTTATAATACTTCTAAAAATTACGGGTTAATTTTCAATTTTTTTTCTCCTAAACACGATAGGAAATGTTTTTAAACGTCATCGAATAAAATCTCTCTTAATGTTAAAATTTGAGTTTAATGAGAAACTGTCAAGGTAAAAGTTTTTCATTACTAAGAGCAATTCAATCTTAACACTTAGCTTCATTTGAGAGTTATAAATGATACTGAATGCATCGCAAAATGGTATTTATTCGCGTAGTAGTGGAATGAAACAATCCGATGCCTTTCGGTAAATTCACTCCAACAGCCCAAAATGTCCTACAATATCGCTACGATATCTTCACAATATCGCTACGATATCTTCACAATATCGTACAGAGTTCAGAATATCGAACTATCTAGTAAGAATTTCGAACAATCTCGTAAGAATATCGTACAATATCTTTGTGTTAATAGGGCAGTCATAGAAGAATGGTGTTTTCTAGCGAAGCTGGAATAAGATTATTTCATGCTGTCACATGATACACGTTAAGCGTGCTGCGTCATTGTCGTAATCTATCGAGTTTCTCGTAGAAGGAAAGAGGACTTAACTTCACACCACCACTGAAAACAACGTTCAATTAGAGTTACGTGCGATGATTTTTGCCATGTGACTGTGATATGTGAATTGACTCCATACTAAGACCGATCTTGACCTCCATTTCATGTCATGCGACACGGTTTCTAAGATATGTTTTTCATATTGTGCGAATTCTTGAGTTTCGCGTGGATTTGTTTTGTAATCAAATGAATTGTGCAAAGCTAAAATGCCGTAGAACTGAGATCCTGGTTTTAAATATTTGGCAGTCATTTTTTTATTCCTCTATGCATAAAAGATGAGGATTTTCTCTGTGCCAACTGCATGTTGTATGATTTTTATAATTTGCATGTCAACTTGAGGCAGTCCAAAAGATAAATGAAACAATTTACTCCATTCCTTACAGTTCTGCTTCTGCTAGATGGAACACTATAAAGCCTTCCTAACGTCATATGAACGAAAACTGCACATATTTCTGTAAAGTGAAGATGCCTTCACACTTATTTCTCTAAAATTTTTAAAAAATGTTTCTGTTCATTTTTTCTATGAACATACGTATTTCCCAATCAAATGAAATGAAACTCAGTTTGATGATGCATTTAAACTATCTGAAACGCGTCTTTGGATATTTTGCCCCATAATTTTCCAAATAACTTGTCTTAGTTTTTATCTTCTCTTACTTGTAAGAAGTATAAATCTTTTTTAAGTCATTTTTTCCCCTTGAGTATATTTTACAAGTATTTTAAATAAATACCACAATGATTATAAATTTCAAGTATCTGAAATGTGACCACGAAAGTTTTGCCTCCATTTCTTATCATATATATTTTAATATTTCTCAGTTTTCACATTCTTTTAAGTTCTTTAGATAAAAATACAACTCTTATATCTTCGGAAATACAGATGACTGATTGACATTTAGTGCTTATAATTCAAAATTTATATCCTTTTGTTGCTTGACTCAAAACAAATTAAGTACCCTTCAGGTTTGGTTGATTTTATCACTACATTCATATGTCTTTCTCTTGAAACGTTTATACTACCTTTTTATGAGAAAAGCAAGCATTTGTCTTCATCCTAATAAAGATAGAAGCGTAAATTGGTTAGTAGGATTTCGAGTGGATTTAGACAAATGCGAAGGTATGATAAATGTCCTGTTTTCCTTATTTATCACTTCCACAATCCGAGGTACTTCATGAGTTGAAAGGAATACTTTGTTCAGACATTACTGGCAATTGCAGTGGAAAATTAATCCATGGATAATGCTTCTGTCTTCGACCTCAGTGTTCCAAATGGGCAGATTACAGTTAATATCTAGGAATGAAAAAAACACAAGATTCATCTTAAAATAACAGTTTTAAATCGAAAAGGTTATGTCGAAAATTTGACATGTAAACAAAAAAATTTGAAACAGATGCATGGGAATTACTGGTAGGCTTTAGATAACATTATTATCTGAAACTACATAAGGTAGGTAAGCCAAAGGTGGCCAGTGTTCTTAAGGTAGCCCCTCCCAAAAAAAAGTAGAATTAATTTCATTTTTAATTACAACATGGTGCTACTGCATTGTAAATCGTGTATCTTCAGTGCACGTAGCTGAATTTGAAGGAATCACCTTGATCGAGGAGTAGTCGTTCTAATTACCAGGTAAGAAGATATTTTAATTTACATGTGTTTAAATTCTTAGAACTTGAGTTATGATACGTTTTCTGAAAGCTTATTTCTTTATCTTTAACCACACTTACTTCAATTCTAAGAAATGTATCATATTAATAGTTTTAAGTGGTGCAAATGGCGACCATATGTATGGTCCCAAGGTGGCCCGGGTGTCGGGCCACCTTAGGAAACAAATATGGAAATCAATGTAGTAAGGGTAATTTTCAAAATTTCTACTTAAATATCTAAAAAAAATTATTACCATTTATTGTTAAATGTTTAACAATAAAAGTTATATTTTTTATTTAGTTATTGAATGGAGGTTGTAGTTTTATTTGCAAATCAGAAAAATCTCACGAATTCTAAAAGAAACTTTTATTAATTCTTAGCCTAGTTACTGTTATAAGTATAAAGTATTGAGCATTGTATTACTCTTCTAGAAGTAAAAATAGTTTTACGAGTATTTGTTTTACATTTTAAAAGTGATTCCAATGTATGGGCCACCTTTGGAACACTATGCGCCAAAGGTGGCCCACCAGCTACCATTTTGAAATTGTATTATAAAAATAATTAAATTTTATTTTACAAAGAAAAGTATACTTTATGTTTTAGAGATAAGTGTAAAATTTTACAAAAAAAAATTCAGCCACACACACCTAACCAGAAAATTTTGAAAAATCCTCAAAGCTTAACTATGGCCACCTTTGGCTCAACTACCTTAATAAGTTACTGGGAATACAGCTAAAGGAGTCGATTCATGTTCTTTTGATATACATCAAATGCTCCATCCAAATTTAATTTTGGTCTCCATTGCGCATCTTGCAGGAAGAAAAAGGATATGATCTCCCAACATAGAGTAAAACAATGTGGGGTTAAATGTTATACGTCATGCTCAGCTATGTTTGTCATGAGATTGCGAGGTCACACAAACTGACATCATTCCGAATTTCGATCAAACATCAATACTTGTGATTTTGTGACACAAAAATTGGAAGACTAGGGTGACGGCTGAGGTGCCGTCCTTGTCATTTCTCCACGGCTCCAAATCATTTGCATCCCATGTTAAGGTTTTTCTCAGTACCCTCGTGAGTTTCAAACTGAATCGTCAGTCAACCGAATCAATCAAAAGGGTAAGATGGACGGTAACTTGCAGAAAATATCTGAGTTGGTGCGCAATTGTCCAAGCTTTTTGCATCATAGAGAAAAAACTTAGGACCACAACCAGATTTTGTATCAATCTCAGATGCATGACTACATATGGAGCGAAGAAATTCTAACTAGCTGCTTCTCAACGTGATAAATCGATAAATCTTTACATTTAGTATTTCCGTTCATTTGAATCATCACTTTTCTTATCGGAAAATATTTAGCAGAATTTTTCCACCATTCGTTTTTCATCTTAAGTAAAGTGAAATATTACTGAGTGGAATATCTTGATAACAGGGGAGAAATTATTAAGAATTTACCAAATGCAATATCGATAACCGATTCCCGTATAAAATCGCTATTAGATTCCTGAAAATGGGACATTATGCAAAGTAGAGTTATTCAAAACAAATAACAAGCACAAAGAAGGAAAATATTAACAAACATACTATTATATTTTTATAATTACGAGAAATCTGTATGAAAGCAATTCTTTTTGACATCTCCATCCTCTGAATTTCCTTCAACACTTCCTTAACTTCTATTCTGTACCTTTTGTAAAAAAATCTAAAATTTTAGATTGCTTGCTTTTAGCCAAGAGATGTTAATAAATTTGTTTATATGTTGCTAAATGCAAATGTTGCTTTAAATTTTGTGCATCCTTCAGTAGAAGAACATTCATTTAGGAAATATAACTTCTACTGTGTGACTATGTTCTTACCTTTCTCAATAGTTTTTAGAATGATATATTAAATTTCTTCGTCTTCGCCTGTGTTCTCGTGCTCTGATTTATAATGTCATATTCCAGATTTCATTTCTACCAGATTTGTTTCATTAGTTCCGTCTTTTTGAATATCGTCTAAAAGTCCTTATTGCGTCCCTTGTTGTTAAGGTATTTCTCAAATGATTGAACCGTGTTAGAATGAAACCGTGTTCTATTACGTTGTGAATACAGTGGCTTTCTCCTATATTCGAACTGTGTTAAAGAAGAGCTATGTTATAACGGAGTTCCCCGTATTACTAATCTAGAAAAAGATATTTCTTTTTTGGAACTTTCAAAGATTTAATCTCAGAACAAAATCACGCATAATAACTAGAATTTTATATTTGAATTAAATCGAATTTTGAGTTTAGAAGACGATAGGAAATTTTTAAATTTAAATTTAAATACACTTTGCCTTTGCAGTTTGATTCATAAACTATATCGGATCTACGATCCAGATAAAAGAAATGAAGGCCATATTTTGCTAATGAACTTTAAGAATAGGTGAGAGTTCCTTGGAAATGTGACTATGGAATTCGGAGGTAATTAAATGGCCTCTCATTCTAAATATGAAAAAAATTAATTGATCCGAAACTCAGTCGCTTGCCTTATAAAGTTATAAATTTAAAATGTTTATAATTAATAATGTAATTCATTATACTTTTATAAAATATATTTTTAAAAATATAACTTTCTTCTGAATGTTGTTTTCATGACTTCTTTAATAATCTGAATCGACTCCTAATTCGTTCCCACCGGTAAAGAACTACTTCTGAATGATAAGCCCCTTATCAGTACAAAGCCAGTTGGTGTAGCGATAACAATGAGTACTTGCTGCTAACTTGTTTATTGTGTTGTTTGAAATTTTAGTGGTTTCGGTATTCAGTGCAGCTTATTTTAGCACCTAAACTTCGATTATTTTTGTTGTTAGCAAACACTTTATGCGAAATGCGCTTTTGAATTTTTACTTTGAGATGTACTTTTAACAGGCAGAAAGCTTTATAAATTTTTCTGTGTTCATTTACGCATAATAGCAAATTAATTTTTCTTTCCGAAAGTAAATATAGCTATTTAAAAATCAGGAAAAATGTTTATTCGTTTATTACAATTATATATATTTTTATTTTAGAATATATTTTACCTAAAAGTTTTTTCTAAATATTTTCTTTTAAAAATAGGGTATTCATTCTTTCGCAGATAAATTTAAATGCGCTAAACGTGTGAGAGTTTTTGAAAAAAATTAATTATATTCACTTGATGGTCTAAAAAGACTCAAAAATGTCAACACTGTGTCAAAATATTTTTAAGATCATGAAAATATTTATAAAAAACCCACCAAAGGCACTGTACTGAAAAATAGGCTTTGAAAGTTACTGAAATGTTTTGAATAAATAATTTATGTGATTGTGCATTACATAACACTCGTTTTAATTCTTGCTATATATGTATATAATATATAATCATATTTTTTACATTAAATTTACACTTATTTATCAATAGAGCAATCTTAATTACTACATTATTGGTACTAAGCATTTTCTTAATTACTCGCATCGAAAAAAAAGATTTTTAGAAAAGATAAATACTTTTAGAAAATTAATTTAAAGTTCACAGGTTTTTAAAAATTTAATATCGTCTTATTTCATTTTGCATAAACTATCTACTACTCTAATGAAGAATTCAGGACATGTGACTTTAACTACAAGCATTTTTAATTCGATATTCTGGATTTCAACTTCAATCAAACATATCATATTTCACAGACAGAATAAATGGTAACTGAATTCGGGAAGATTTTAATTTATTGTCCTTATTGTAGAGCAACTGTTTACTTGCAAATGAAATCTCTCAATTTCTATTTAAAGCATATTTAATTCGATGTTCTGGATTTCAAGTTCAACCGAACATCTCTTACAAATCAAATCTCTCAATTTCTGTTTATTTATTTATTTTATCATTTGGTGCAATTTCATCACATACTGAAGTATAATTTCATTGATAATCGAACCCAATGAAAATGTTTAATCGTTTATAATTTAAAAATTTATTCAGCAATTCATTAGTGTTATTTTCATTCCAGAAATGTTTCCTAATGACCCAGTGAATGATACTGAATATTTTAATTTATAGATGGATCAACTTATATTTATATTAACTTAGTATGATTTTCAGTTGAAAATTTATAATTTCTTTTTTATTAAATATCTTCTATTTCTTATTCAAAGAAATGTTTTGAATGCTTTCCGCCAATAACGTTTCACTTGCCATTTCTTAATTTTCATTTGTTCTATTACTTTTGCTGTTAATTTTGGCACGTATGCAAAAATTAATGCTTTGTAATATCACTGTAAAATATATCCTGCGCTATGCGATGAAAACACATGCGTAGATTTGTGAAATTCTCTCTCAAATTCTGCTTTTAGTTCTGATTCCGATAGTTGGAGTTCAGATTTCTAAAAATGTGTATTTAAATTAGATTATTTCTTTCGAGATAAATCTATGAAAGTTGAAATTATTCGACAATTATTCTCACTTAATGTCACCTAACATATTTTGGTTAAACTTGAACCAAGCACTTTATTTTTATTTAGAAATTTTTGATTCACCATAGATGAAAATTAAGACAAATATGTGCAAAATTGGGTGTTTCACACAACTGTCAAATATTTATAACTATGTATAAAGCCCTTTCTTTTTGTCTGAAGCTTTTAAATATTTTACCAATATAATTCATATTTTTCTCACGTTAAACGAATTATTCAGTTTTTATTGACAGATTTATGGGTTTTATTTTATCCAATCTAAATGTTAGAGGTCAAAATGGCATGTTGTTTATAATGCAGCTTATATAATTATTTCCAAATGGATTCTAATTTGATACTAAAATTTCGGAATTCCATTTTATTTCAAAATCTTATCAATGTCATTACTAGTCTCCACTATCTAGATTTTAGTCTGCACATTTTTTTAAAAATAAATGCACTACAATTCCACTGACGATGCAAGAAAATAATTTACAAAATTTCACTTCATGCAACATTTGTCTCATCGTAATACAGCTTCTTTATATCTAACTAATGTCCTCTGCTAAGATTTCGGACACTTTAACTAGAGAATATTCACATGCTGCAGGTCCATGAAATCTAAAGATCTTTGTCAATGTGCCAAATGTGAGTACAATAGCAGAAATTGTATAAAGATTTTCCTAGCTTCAAAAATTTTCTGTTTTCTCTTCAATTAAGATTAAGAATTATAAATGAGTTTTATTTGCGTATCATTTATTTTGTCGTAACGGGACATGCTTTACAAATGATTTTATATAAAATATACGCGACGATCCTGTAAATCGGTAACCGCTCATTAGTCGTCACCCCTATTGGCAATTGTCTTTGTCTAATTTTGACACATGGCCTACCCATTAGAGCAGAGGTCCCAACCTGTGGTACGCGTGTCTCTCGGGGCACGCAAGGGACCAGTTTGGGGTACGCGAAAGTGATCTTGGTAATGGCGGAAAACACAAAACATAAGAATATTCTAGAATTTCGTGTTCACAAGTTCGTATGAAAAATGAAAGTGAAAATTGTACGAATCCGAAAGCCTATTCACGAAATAAGAGAAAGGAAGAAGTAGATTAATATCTAGTAAATTGAGTCGCTGTTAGCTCTCATTATCAGTTAATGTGAAATCATTTCAATGCTGTTTTCATTTGTTTTGATATTGAAGTAATACTATTTTAAAAAATGGAATGAAACGTAATGTCAAAAATCAATCCTACAAGTTTTATTAAGTTCATTAGGGTCATTAGATTCTTAAGCTAACCTGAGGCCTTGGCGTTATTAATAAAAAACTCGCCGAGGGTTAGTTGGGAAAGGATTTAACAGAAGGGGGGATACTCAAAAATAAAAAGATTAATCAAGGGATACGTGAATAAAAAAAGATTGGGAACTGCTGCATTAGATCGTCCAAGCAGTGCTCTCAGAAGGTCGAAGCTACTTCACGAATTTAATTTTCTCGCATTATCATACGATATAGATACTAACGATTTTTGACTTCGCAAAGAATTGAAAGATTTTTGTCCAAAATTCGCATCCGCCACCTTGAGCATAGGTCCGAGTAGTCCTTGTGTATCTTACAGAGTTACGGAAATATTCTTAACAGTTACAGATAAATTTCACATCTGAATATTATTATATGAGATGAAATATGTGTGTTTAAACATGAATTAAAACAGTCTCAATTAGTTACTTTTTCCGTGAGCAGTTGAACTCACCAAAACGAAGTCTAGAGAATAAACTCACTAGTAGTTCACTCATATTCGATTTATCTTTTTCCTTCAAAAGCAAGATTCTGCTGTTATTCATTAAGATTTATCACGGTTGGCAGCACTTGCTTTCTGAAATCAACAACAATTCTAGTTATCACTGAGCTCAAGATGAATTTGTTGCTATAAAAGAATATATCTCTATATAGATTCACTAACAAGCGGAGAGTTGATTATGTTTATTTTTCTTGGGAGTATTTTTGATTACTGATAGAAAGAAAAATGTTGTAGTGATCAGATTAGATCTTGACAACTGAATAATTTGTTGAAATCCTTGAACAACGTTTCTGAACGTATCATGTTTATTAAAAGTATTATTGCTATCAATCTCATATACATCTAAAATGCTTGATAATTAAAATAATGCTTTTTGTATTTTAAAAATATTCATTTCCAGTAGTGAAAATTTTAAACATGTAGTGTTGCAATAAGAAAATTTTTCAATTAACTTATTATAGTATGATAAATAAGTTATTACAAATAATGGCCCTAATCCTTATGAGATGGAATATTTGGTGAAATCATAAACTTTAGTTAATAACATTCTTTTTATCCCCTTATAGAAATTTAAACTTATTGCTGATAAAATAAAAAGTAGATGTCTTAATCTTAATTACCTAACATATTTGACAAATTATATAAATCCAATTCAATGTTTTACGAATATTTTTTATACCTTCTTCTTCTAGTAATATGTATTTTATTGCAAGAAAGCAAATCTTCGCTTTCCTTTCTCCGAAGCAAATAAATCACGAAGAATCGCTGAAATGCACAGACGACGCAACAAGTATCAAATGCCAAAATCGACATCTGAGTTCGCGGAATAAAAAGATTTCGCTTCAATTGGAAATAAAGATTTATGACGCTATAAAATTGATACGAAAATAACCTACATGACAACCCAACAGTGCTCATCTTTATATTTTGCTGCTTTTGTAGCTCTACAATTCTAAGTGGACTTGAAAAACGAGCGACGACAAAATCCATTTTTGTGAAACAGTTTCCTTCTGCGCTCGTTTTATGTGCCGACTTTCGTTTCTTTACGTGAAAAATATAACGTTTTCTTCGCGCAAAGCAAATATTTGAAGGAGCATTTTAGAGAACCTGGAGATTGGTATGCTGCATCTGTTTCTTCCCACTGTTACTTAAGTGTTTGAAATGAAATGTGTGATAACATTTGTTTCATAAAATGAAAAAAAAGTTATGCGAAATTAAGAATAAAAACTTCATAATGAATATGTTCATTAGTGATTTTATAAGATCTATTAGTGATTTTGTAAGATATCGAAAAACAAATATATGATCAATTTTCAGAATTACTATTTGCTTTAAATCTCTAACATGATTTTTATTCTAATTTTTTTTCCAGAATTGTTTTTATTTACTCACACATGGAACTATTTTGTTATATAAAGACGTGTGAGAAATATGTATGTAAAAGATGTACAAAGGTGGTCAATTTTTCACAGTACGATACTACTTTTGCATTGTCTAAAATTGATGACAATTATTAGTCTCATTCGTTAAAAAAATTGTAAGTATATTGTAACATATTCTCCCATTTTCAAGGTTAAAATCCCCCCCTTTAACTACCAGTAAAAATAATTTTTCTTTTCGCTTCATATGATTAGACATAACTTTGAAAACATGTTAATTTTATCGGTCTGAAAACGGGAAGTTCTATCATAGACTTACTTACTGCTATGGTTTATACAGCTTAAAATTAACAGTTTAAGAACAAATTGTACAGAATATACATTTAGTTCTAAGAAAACTTGAAGACATTTTAAAAGACTGCTTAAAGATGTTTATTTTAGAGACTTGTACAATATTAGTGTGATATATGAATATATGGGAGTTTTGAAAGCAACTTCAAATACACTCCGTAGTTATATATGCTTCTTATCATTTGTAACAAACTGGTCAAATTGCTATAAGAGATCATATGAAATTAGGAATCCCAATTTATATTTTGCTTATATATTTTCATTTTTTACTTAGTTTTATAATTTTTATATTGTTATTATTGTTGAAAGTAATATATGATCCTTTTATATTTTCCTAAATCGAAAACATCAGCTTCAAATAATTTTAAATTTCGTTTTCAAAATGCTACTAATCTTATATTTGAATAAGGTTTCACTATTAAATACATCTTGTTCATAGGATCTTTTAAAGTCCTGCTTCTGAAAGGTACTATTATTATCACCGTATGATACAAGCATGCTTGCTTTTACATTATCTCATATGTTTTTATTATGTGTGACATATGTATATCTTTATTTTATACAAATTTGAATATCGCGTAGTATTTCATAATCTATATTTGTTTGAAGTTATTCTCTGATCTTTCTTTACTTTCATTCAAAGAATATTAATAAATATGTATCCCTAAATTGGAAAGTTGAATTAACCTATGTAATTCACTAGCTTTATTCAAGTTATTATTACCTAAAATTTTTTCAGGTAATTTTTCTACGCAGTTTTTTAAATAAACCGTAAATGCTATAAGGATTATTAACGAAAGGCTGCAAATGTTTTTTTTAATTCTACTTAACCCTTTTTAAGGCCGTGGTAAGTATACTTACCACCAAATTCATCAATTTTTAAAGTTGGTGATAAGTTTTCGTAAAATGTTTCGAATGAAACACAAATATAGATGTTCCGATTTCTGATCTTGAACCATAATGAAGGTCTTGACTAGCTAATTATTTAATAATTAATAAAATTAATTAACAAAAAATTAATGCCATCCAATAAACTAAATGAATTTCTTTTCTTAAATTAATCTCAATCCCAAACTTATTTTATTATATCACTGCTAGAAAAAAATGGCCCTTTAAAGGGTTAAGTTAGTTCTCTCAAACATTTCATCCTTACACTGTTGGATTTTGATCTGACATAAATAGTACTAATAAACTGAAATCCAAATAAATAAAATCATATTTGTAAAGAAGAGAAAAGTTAATATTTTCTCAAAATAACTATGGCTGTAATGCCTGATAGTACAGTTTCGGTTTTGGTGATGCAAGTTCGTAGAAAGGAATATCGCAGGTTCGAGACCCTATTCCACTAAAAATCTGCAATGAATGTGGGACTGGCACCCATTAAATCTGGCGACGTTGGTCAATATTTCTCAGATGGGAATAGCGTGAAAGTTTGGAGAGTGGGATACAGTTCGGGTGTCATCTTTATCTTCTGACCACATTTCAAAATTTTGAGGTCTGTTCCGCAATAGCCTTCTTGTTTCAAAAACGGGCGTTAATATGACTAAATCGAACTCAAAACAGCTACTTCACTTTTAAATACTGAATGTTAACATTCATTAGCTACTTTTGCGTATACTGCTAGAACATGAGAAAGGTTTATTTTGCTTCCCAAAGCACTGAATGCGGTCGTCTTTGTTCTAGGGAATGGCTTTAAATTTAGCTTCTTTGCATTATTCGGCAAGAAAGACTTAATCCCTGTAATCGAAGTGCCTACCCTTTACATCCATGAATCCGTTGACGAGATTAACGTAAATGATGGTACTTGATATTTGTTGATGTCCCAAACTAAAAAGTTATGCATAAAATTGGCCGGATGAAAATATTGAACTATTTTCAGGCTCTTGAAGAAAGTTCTATATATATAAGTTTGGAGAATGGAAAAATAATCAGAAAGATAGTGTCATCTAAGTAACTAAGGAAAAGAACTTGATATTTATCGATAGAAAAGAAATATTCAAATTTAAATAATGGGAAGGGAAATTGTTTTCTGAATTATTTCGGTAAATCCCTGGAAGACTTCGGACAAAGTGCGAGCGCATTCGTTTTGTGACAAACGCCGCAGACGTGATTTTTATCTTATTCGCTACACATAAAAGCGTTGTTCGAAATCGTAAAAGAGGTTGATTCTTTTTATTTCTTTTCGTTCTGGCTGTCGCCCCAACGAATTTCATTTTTGCAGTCGTTACTACTATTGAGCAATTCAGTGCATTCGAACAATATTTGACATCCTTCCAGATCACATATCTACGTTACGATAAAAGAACAGTCAACCTCCTGTCGTGGAAATCCACCTCAGGATTCAACTATATTTAGAACTAGTAGACAGATTGGTTTGAGGTCCTTCGTGCAGCATTTAATACGTCACGTAAGTTACGTCACTCCCAGTCATTTTCTCAAGGTTGAATGAGGAAGCGGGAAGCTGCTGTCAAGACTGATAACGAGCGCACTTTTACGGAATTCATTCCAACTCCGGAAATTCCCAGTTTACAACGTTCAAAAATGTTGCGCCAGAACAAACCGCGATCAATGACTTTTATAGCTGTCTCCAATAGAACTTTATTCAGAAGAGCGTTATATTTCCCTGAGGCCAATCAGCTGCCCCACATATACACTCATGAGGATCCATACTCTGATATCACACTCGTTCTATGTATGTACTTATAATTTAAATGCTCAAATACATTTCCAGAATTCAAGATGCTTTATTTTGCATTCTTTTCATTCAAAAGTCTCAATTCATTTTCTGATCCTTCTGGAAATTATTTTAACTGTAACATTTTGTAGAATTTTTGTTCGAGATCTCGTTATTTGTAAGGAACGCTACATAAATTCCTGTTTTGCATCTAATACTAAAGCAACGTTGACTTTGTCATTATACCGAAATAGGAAAAATTTACAGAATTTATATTTCATTCTGTCTATTAGCAAATGAATTACACATGCAAAATAGTTGATTTTAACTCTCTTACGAAACAATATAAATATGAAATGTTTAAAAGATACGAATGTTTACCGAGACAGAAAATTTTAACAGACTTTATTATAATTCATGCAATGCTCTGCTATGACGGCAAATTCATTCCATTTTAAAACTCATATATAACATTGGCATAGCAAATGAATCTCGTTTAAGCATCTCTTGAAACACGGTAAATGTATCATTATTATCTCTAACTAGATTTGCTTGACGAACGTAAAGTTTCCTAACAAGTCTTTATGGGAAAATGTTCTAAATTTTGATCCATGTCAGATGTAAAGCATGATGACAATCCACGAGAAGATTATCTTTCATGAGGCTTACAGCATTTCGTGGAGAGTTGTGATTTTTTATTCTTGGAAGAAGACGGGACTCTCAATAGCTCCCATCGTAATATTACTTCATTTATTATTCAGGGATATTAAAAAGATTATTAAACTTATATTTCCTAAGCTCTTCCAAAAGATAAATTTTCAAAGAATGTGAATAATGATGTAGTTATGCAATTAGGAGCGCACTGCCATTCAGATTCATGCAACATATTCAGATCAACGGCTCACTGTCTTAAACTGTATCTTAGAATAACTACGAAGTTACATAAAACTGAACAAACTTTAAGAATCGTGCAACAGGCTCATTATAATGCAATATTGATTTTGGAGTAATGCAGCATTTGGAATTTTATGTCTGTAATGTTTTACGGAAATGGTTGTATCTTGAAATGTGCGCATTGGAGTTGGCTCCTAAGTGCATAACTACGTCCATAATACGCTGCGTCTTATCTTTCAGTCTTCCGTTTACTTAATCTGAGAATATTCAACAGGTTGGTAGTCATTATTTTATAACAAAGAAAATAAATAAACAAAATATTTATAATATTCTTGAATATAAACATATATCGAACGATGTCACCATACTGTAATCTACAGTGCGATTCATTCCATGTGTCAAATTTATGAAGGATTGTCTTCCTGGTATTTTATTGGTTCGGTGAATTCTTGAATTCTTAACTATCCCAAAGGCACTGTTAACCTTAATCAAAAGGAAAAAAATTCTTCGATATCCAAAATACTTCTCTTCGAGTAGTTCTTAAGTTGAGGACGAGCTCAGAATATTTAGCTAAGACTTTTTCTTATGAGTTTGAAGTAAAACAATTACTCATGTAATCAGTAAATACTCATAAGGCAAAGAAGCTTAAAATTGCCGTTTCGTTGAATATTTGGAAAATTGGGATGCATCTTACATACAGCTGTTTTCCGAAGTGCGACACTTCTTTGAAAGAAAGCTTCTCATCGCGCTTAGTGAGTGCACTAAAATTAAGTTGTATATTTAAGTATTGAATCATCAGTGATATTTCGATTCAAGTGACTACAGAGAGCTGAGAAGTGTTTTCTCCGTCTGTTCGCGTGGTGTCTTTTCATTGCCGACAAGGATACTTGAAAAATGAAGAACGAGATATTTGACAAATGATTCAGCATTTGCGATTTAAATTTAGAATTCTTTTGACTTGAATAAATAAATAAATTTTTTCATGGAAGTTTTTGACAATTCTGAGAATGAATATCTAGAGAGGCGTCCGTTTTTTATATTATAGAAGTTCAAATGGGAGGGGAAAAGAAATTTAGAATTTTCTTATATTCGATTAATCATTGTTTATATTATCGATAAGCAGTATCATCTAATTAATAAATAACTTCAAATTCCAATAAAATGTTGTACCGAAACTCGGGATGTCTTTGGGTCGACTAGAATAACGATGTTAATTATCTCTAAAAAAATTGTCTAGTTTAATATTTTCTCTATGATAGTGATTTAGGATTCATTAGGTTATAAAATTGTGTATTGAATTCATTTCTTATGCACCTTTTTGCTTATGAACCTATTTGCTTTCTGTCTTTCTCTCTATTCGTGATTCAAGGTTAATTAGTTATAGCTGTGAAAATGTTCTGATTGTGAAGTGCATTAGGAAGGAGTTGTTGTTCGACTATCCATTTTATTGAGAATACTTCGGTTAGAATGATTTATATGCTTGTTTTAATTACATTTCATCACAAGATTTCAAAGTAAGTGGGATTTGCGGGATGGCATATGGACAAATTTCTTTTTTGTTTAGAGTTCTGTGGATAGTGAACTACAAGATGCTGATCTCCAAATAGGAGACTATATGATTCTCAATAATGAGGAGGAAATACCCATACAAAATTGTCGATTTGTGTATTCATGACAGGAATGTGGAGTAATTTGCATAAAACAGAAAAGAGATTTTTTAATGTTGACATAAAAATATTGATTTGAGGACTTTTTTCATAAGAGCCAGGGATGGCCATGCAATCGTAGACCAGAAAAGGGCGGAAAGATCTCGTAATCCTAAGTGAATAATGTTACTAGAATATCAGAGCCGAAATCTATGATTTCTTCCAAACAGCTTTTCGATATTAATATATAATAAGATTTTTTCATTTATTTTTATTCTATAACTATAGTATATGATATAGTAATTATAGTTTTTAAAAATTGGTTGATTTTCATTAGAGAGTTTTAATTTTGTTATTGCTTTGTTTAATTTCATCTTTTGATTGATTTTAAACATTGAATTCTAATTTGTAATTCTAAAATAAAAAGCGTTACAAGTGTGTTTTCGAGCTTATCAACAGGGTTATTCCACCCCCCTTTTAATGTCATTGTGCAAAATTGTACAAATGTGAGAATATGATAAGAAATTCTGTTATCTTCCTTAATAAATTAGATTGAAGGGGTGGCATTCGTACAGAGAGATTTTAACATGTCAAAAGCCTTGAAAACGCTACATCACTGCTGTCACCCCAGTTGGGGGGAGAGGTCAAATTTCTACCAATAAAATTATTTCCATTCAACACTTTTTTTTTAAATGACAAGCATATAAAGGGTGATTTAAAAAAACATGGCCAAACTTTAAGGGTAGAACAGGCATACGATAAGCATCCAGAATCGCGTAGGAAAATGGGTGCGCAAACGCCATCTGGAGGCAGCAGATGGCATTTAAAGTAAAAAAGCGCTGAACAAACTGCCGATATCTTTCTGAATATTAGCGGTATTTTGAACTGGAATTTATATATAAGTGCCGCTATGTATATGGCTCTGAAGTTGTGAAAGAAATATTACTCTACGTTTCGCGCATGCGCAGTAAAAAATTATTTACCACAAATGGTAATATCTCTTTAACTATTCAACATATTTACATTAAATTTTGAAACAATTCTCTTCTAATATATTGTTACGCACTCTGTAAATTTCATACAATTTTAAGGAAACTACTGCAAGTTATAAGCAAGAAACACTCGGAAGAATTTTGGATTTTTTAAAGAAACCTTTAGATCTTCCTGAATATCCGTGCTATTTTTACGAAAATGCATGTAAAAATTGCGCACATCACTCAAAAGAATTTATGAAAGTTGCAAACCATTATCAGCTTTCTGCGAAGCGCGGTGAGGCAAAATTCCTTTTCGAGTTCATCAATTTCTCGTTGGTCCCCTGAATGCTTTTGTGACCGAATCTTTGATGTAAATTGTGAGTTAAAATTTATTCTTTACATGTTTGAAGTTCGAGGGAAATTCATCCAGCCTTTTGGACATATTCAAAAAATGTACATTATCGGATTTCTGTGAAGCAGCTGGATGCACTCGCTTGTGCCTGACCAAACTAGGCTAGGTGAGCCATGCAGAAGCAAATTTCATATTTTTTAGAATATCAATCGGAAGGATAGATTAATTTTCCTTGAACTTCGACCATATAAAGAATCGGTTTTAACTCACATTTTACAGTGAAGATTCGGTTATGGGTCTGGAACTACAAGTCTTTCCTCCATTACGCTCACCCGCTAAGAGATGTTCCGGTTTCTGCATTGGTCGGTTGTTTACCATATCACACCATAGTGACCGCTCGCATGGTTTGGACTCGCGAGCTCTTTTTGAGATTAAATACTGCTTAAATATTCTCATTTTACAAATAGATTACTCAAAACATAATACAGTATCATCCCAGACTTTCACACGAGTGCTTATTTCTCTTTATTAGCTCTATTTTTCCGAGTTATACCTGTTTAGTTTCAAGTACATATTAAGCCGAAACGCCAAACTGTAGAGAGAAGGCACGTTGACGGTTTAAATAATTCGGCTTTCTTTAAATATCAATATATAAAAACTTTGCTTAGATTATTTCTTTGCATGTTTTGGATTTATAAAAAAAAAATCTGCCTAGTCTTCTTGTATTTGTGTGTGTTAAAGTTTTTGTTGAATAGTATTCGCAGAAAATGTTTCACTTTTTATAATAATTGTATTAAATTCCGATTATATTATAATTCGTAAAATATTACTAATAAAGAGAAATAAATTCGCTTAAGTACGCAGATGAATCCTAGGGATAATAATGTATTCTGTTTTTTCCTATCTATTTTTAAAATAAATGTATAAAAAGCAAAAGGTTAGAAACAATAATTTCAGTATTTTTGATAAATACAACTGCTGCTTAATATAAACAGGAATTATTGCAATATTTCATAAGATTTTTGACAGTTGTTTTCATATTAGTTGATGTTTCTTCAAAATTTTTTTTATATTTTACAGAGAATTAAAACTTGGAATTTATGATATTCAAATTCTTAAATATTAGAACTATTATTAATTTATTGTTAAAATTGCAAATTAAATCAGTGTGTTTGCAAATTAATAAATGTTAGAAAGATTTTTTATGATGTCATTAAATGTTTCTGAGTTCCAGGGAGAGCAATTAGATAGTTTTTATTTTGAAAAAGTAAACTGAATGATAAATTCATCAAAAAAATGTTTATATTTCAAGCCAAAATAAATAAACTGGAAAAACCACCCTCAGAAATATTTCGTTCATTTGAACAATCATTTAAGCAATTATGGACAACTAACTGTAAAAAGGCAATTCTAAAATAAGTAGAGGCAAAAAAGGTTCCTCTAGTGTTTTTTTGGAAACTCTGACTTTTTACTTTTTATTTATTTTTTTATTTATTTTATTTTTAATCACTTGATACGTTGTTCTCGCAGTTTCACATTGAAGTAATGATGCTTACAAAATTTTGGCTTTGATATGAAAAGGTGGCTATTATGCTATTGCTTTGAAAATGGTTTAAAAAATATTTAAACCAAAGGAATTATTTTTACTTAAATGATTTTAAAATTTATTCTCTATAAGGAATTTTTCATGTTAAATGTAAACATTTCAAACTGAGTTCTGGAAACATATTCTTAAACATTTTATGTTTTTATTATTTTGAAATCTCTTTAAAACGATTAAAGTATTAACATTAATACTTATGCATACCAGCACCATTTCTTAATCAGAAATTGAGAATTATCTAAAATAATGTAGAAACAAAAACGGAAGAACGTAAACAATGTGTTAAGCTTACAGCTCCTATCGCTTAATATTTCTCTCCCTATTAGCAAAAGATATTGTACGATATCCACACGATGTTATTCGATATTCTGAATACCACACAATATCGTGAGAATATCGTAGCAATATTGTACAGTATCTTGCGCTAATAGGGCTCTCTTCGGCTGTTCCAGGGGCATATCATGAATACTCGTCGTTGCAGCCTCGGCTCACCCCGCTTCACAAAAAGCTCATTAATAGTTTGCAACTTTCATCAATTCTTTTGTGTGATGTGCGCAATATTTACATGCATTTTCGCATAAATAGCACGAATATTTGGGAAGATATTAAGGTTTATTTAAAAAATCTTAAATTTTTCCGCATGTATTTTGCTTATAACATGTAGAGTTTTACATGGAATTGTATGAAATTCACAGAGTACGTGACACTATATACTGGAGTGCAAAAATTAAGGACCTTTCGTAAAATGCGAGAAATTTGCAATTAATACGAAAACTATGGTTCGAAATCAGTTCTGGATAATCGTGTGGCATTCAATCAAGTATCGTACACATTTTACAGTGAAGATTCGATCACGAGGGCAATTAAGGGGGCGACCAGAAAGTTATGAAGACGGGAAGGTATTTCGACTCATCCCGTTTCACAGAAAGCTGATAACGAGATGAAACTTTCATCAATGGTTATGTTTGATGTACATAATATTTACATGCATTTTCGTAAGCATAGCACAAATATTCGGGAAGATATAAAGGTTTCTTTAAAAAATCCCAAATTTTTCCGCATGTTTTTTGCTTATAATATACAGAGTTTTCATTCAAATTATACGAAATTTGCAGAACACTTGACAATATATTGCAAAAGTAATATGTTGAATATTAGAGAAAATATAAGTATTTGTACTAATTTTTTTACTGCGCATATGCGAGACGAAGCGGAATTTTTCTTTTATAACTTCAAAGCCAGATATATAGAGCAACTTAAAAAATTTCAGTTCAGTTAAAATTCAGAAAGCTGTAGGCATTTCAGTGAGATGAATTTAAATTTCTCTTTGAGAGAAGCTAAGCGATGAGGGTTTTTCCACAAATTGATACTTTTGAAACTTGAATCTTCGAACAGTAACATTGAATTTTAGGAAATTTGAATATCCTGAATAACCAAGTACACTTAAAAATTAAATATATTATTTAAATTGTATTTCTTCGAATACCATTCGAAGATTCAAATTTAAAAAATAACAGTTTGTTCAAGAACCCTCATCACTTAGCTTCTTTTAAAGAGAAATTTAAATTCACCTCACTGAAATGCCGACAGCTTTCTGAATTTTAACGGGATTAAACTAGAATTTTTTTTATAAGTTGCTCTATATATCTCGCTTTGAAGTTATTAAAAAAATTCCGCTGCGTCTCCGCTGCGCAGTGAAAAAGTATTTAGTACAAACACTCATATTTCCTCTAATATTCAACGTATTTACTTCTAATTTTAATACAATACTTCTACAACATACTGGTGAGTGTTTTGCAAATTTCCTATAATTTGAAAGAAAACTCTGCATATTATAAGCAAAACACATGGCGAAAAATTTGCGATTTTTTAAGAAATCTTTGATATCTTGCTGAATATTTGTTCTGTGTTTACGAAATGCATGTAAATATTATGCTCATAAAACATAACCATTGACGAAAGTTTCATCTCGTTATCAGCTTTCTCTGAAAAGGGATGAGTCAAAATCTCTTTCCGTCTTCATCACTTTCTGGTCGCCCCCTAATTGCCCTTGTAACCGAATCTTCACTGTAAAATGTGTACGATACTCTATTGAATGTCACACGATTCTCCAGAACTGATTTTGAACCATAGTTTTCGTATTAATTACAAATGTCTCGCATTTTGCGAATTGGTCCTTAATTCTTGCACACTAGTGTATTAGAGAAGCATTTTATCAAAATTCTACGTAAATACGCTGAATAGTAAGAGATGTTAGAGTTTGTAGTAAATAACTTTTAACTGCGCATGCGCTAAAGGTAGAGTAATATTTCTTTCACAACTTCAGAGCCATATACATAGCGGCATTTATATAAAAATTCCAGTTCAATAACGTCAAGATTCAGAAAGATATCGTCGTTTTGTCCAGCGCTTTTTTATTTTAATTGCCATCTGCTGCCTCCAGATGGCGTTTACGCACACATGTTCCTATGCGATTCTGGATGTTTATCGTATGCCTGACCTAAATTTAAAGTTTGGCTACTTTTTTAAATTACCCTGTGTATTACGAAAGACGAAATTTTAAGCTTCAATTTAAAAAAAAAAGATTAAAAGCAAAACTCGAAACATTGAGATGACAATAAAAAAATGTGTATAATCTGTACCGAAGCCTCTTCAGTTTAAAGTAACAGTTTAAAAGTATATTTTCCAAATATTAAGGTAAATAGGATCTTTTTTAAGGTTAAAGGTTTTTTAACTATCAAAACTTATCGAAAAAAGAGACATTTATAATTTCAGAAGTAGATTCCTGGCTAGAGTGTTTTTAAATGAGAGAAAATTAGATATATCCCAAGTCAAAAAGTATACCCATTTTCTGTATTTTTAATTAAATTTTGAATTTGTTCTTTCATGTAGTACATGCTACATTCCAAGTTTTCCTCTAATAACTCCTGGGTATTCATGAAATGTAGGTTCAGATTATTCATTACATTATCCAGAACTGATTGCGACTCAATAGGAAAAAAATCTTGAAAACAACTATGAAGTAGAAATTCGACTTTATTTCAAATAATTCAGAATGTTAATGTGATACACATGCATGCATATATTAAAATAATTTCATCGATGAATTAATTAATGCTTCTCTACGTCATCTCACAAAGTTACTTACCTTTCTGGTTTCTAAATATAAAAAACTGCGAAGTTTTGCGTTTTTGGAGTGGTAAGGTTCTGGAAATTGATGCGTTTATATTTTTCTTTATTAACAACTGAAAATTCAAAATAATCAACAAGTCAGTTTTCTGATGTAGACAATAAATTTTCACTTAATTCTTCGAGTATTGGACTAGAATCTGAAGTATTCTTATTAACAGGTGTTGGAGATGAGCAACTGCTAACATGAAGAAATGGTTTATGGAATGTAAAGAATTTTGGTAAGCAGTCCAATAATACAATAAATTATCCCTGCAATCTTTACCATTAGAATCTTGAAAGGATTTTCTGACCAAATCTTCATTTGTAGTATTTGTTTATGGAGAATAATCTATATATTAATGATATAAAACAAATAATATAATCAAAAGTTTAATCATCACTTTAACTTTATAATGTCTTAAAGTTTTAATTTAATTTATTCTCAGAAAAATATATGTTCTGAAAACAATTTTGAAAGTCAACATTTCACAAATCCGGAAATTCTGTATTTTTTTAATAAAAAAATCCTTAATTCAGGCTATATCCGGAACACAATCACTACTGATTTTCATAAACGGTCTGGTAGGAAGTTGGATTTCCTTTTGTCTGCCATTCGGTTATTCATGAAGTGCAAATTGGGGCATGAATTCTTTAATTCTATGAATCTGTTGTAACAGATTAAGGAAACTCGGAGATTTCGGTTTGAGCAAGACACATTGACGAGCATGTTCTTCGGACTTTTTCTAAGTGATTGTGATATTGTCATAAGCCGTAGTATCTCTTATACATGATTAACAACATACCAATTAAATAACTACAAATTTTGCAATATATATTGATACTAATCCATCAACTTAGTTTTATGACGTAAAAAGAATGAATTTTAATAACATGAAATAGATTATTTTTGCCTGAAATAGACTATTTTTCTTTAATAAAAGCGCTAAAACATACTCATGTCCATGAAGTAAGGATAATGACATTTTGTCTTAATTAAGCCGAAAAAACACAAAAAATTGCTATAAACATAAAGCCTGTTAAATATAAAGGTGGTTCCGAACAAAAATTCGGTACATGTGTCACAATACTCAAAAACAATAAGGGAAATGCTCCCTGGAGCAAAGGGAGAATACGTCTCGTCTTGGAAAACTAATACCATATGGTTTTTATAAAGACCCTATAGATATCTTCTTCCTCAAGGCATGCTTCCACGATGGTTACACGGCGAGAACTGGTTTTGTAATCCATAAAGACAAAATCTGTGCTCATTCCTCCTCTGAACTGACGAACATGTTGCGTCATGGCTCCGCACTAGACATGGAGATTTGTCCGAAACCATATTCCATCCAAATAATATAATTCCATCCAAAACCAGCAGCCCAGCGCCACCGTAACGGTGATGTTCAATGACATTTTCTTGGTTGTAACGGGACCCCGGTGCGTTCCATATGAATACAGAACTTGAGCCAGATTGCAGAAAAAACCTGGATTCTTCAATAAACTATACACAGGCAACATGTTCTCTGCACCAAGCTAACTGGCCCCGACAATGAACTTCCGTGAGTGGAGCACATGTGATAGGCCCAATGGTATATATAAATCATACTCTCGCAATCTGAACCCTTTTGCTGTAAAACTGTAGAACCCGTGCATGCCGGCAAGCTGTCGAGGTAGGTAAGTTGCAGTACTTTGCCTGTTTCTTTTTTCAGTTACTATACCAAATACCAGTCATCTCTCGGCTTTGTAATCCTGAGACGTCCTGAATTGAAGCGTCATTTTACGTTCCCATCCTCTTTGGACTAGTGCTATAGTCTAAATATGACACTCTATCTGATTCCCAGTTACAATGATATTTTCATCTGCATTCGGCCACATTCTAACCAACCGACTATTCTGCCACGTGAAATATCATTCATGTGGATCCTCAGAATCATCCTACTTCTCATCTATGGCAATCACAGGCTTACACGCTGGATTTCAGCTACCCTGCATCACAGCAACGATTTCTTTCATACACTCCACCAACTGATCAGCTCCCCCTCCCCCTAAGGTACTTTCTGCACAATATAGGCAGATATTTACTAAATATGTAGTTATATTTCATAAGAAATTTTTGCTTTGGTGCGGACTTTTTTTTTGAGATCCCTCGTTATAATTTCTGGACGTGAGATAATATTTTTTATTCAATATTCGAAATCAGTTACAATACTCGTTTGAATGCTTCAACTTCATAATTGATCGTCGAAAATTATCATAATTCATTTAAAATGATTTTAATGTAACTGGTGATCTTAGATCTTCTTTTGTAACTCGAAATTGTGACTTTTTTCAGAAGATAAATCACTTTCCTATAAAAGGGTTTTGATTTTTTTTTTTTCGGTTCAAAACAGTAATCAAGAATGTAATTTTACCCTCATTTCATGATTCAATGAAGACAAGCAGAAAAAGTCGGGTCTTCTTTTTTTTATATAAAGCAAGTAAAAATAATTTTGGTATTATTTTTATTTTTATTTTTCTCATACATACTGTGTTTAATTTCATTCGTTTATTTTAAATACATATAATCAGATTTTTTAAAATCGAGTGCAACGTGCGCGGTAAAAGTTTTTAAAATGGATATTTAATTTTCATATAAGTTTTTAAAATTGATGTCTAATTTTTCGTATTAAAACTCCTTTAAAGTCTGGTAAAAATTAACTCTTTAAGTCTAAACTCTGAAAATTTACCGAATGCTTTTGCCAATTTTACAAGAAACGGATGGAAGCGATATTCTTTTATTTCATAATTCCATAAAATTGAATTGAATTTTATGTGATTGTTAGTACGCACTCAAAATAAACGAATGGTTTCTATCTTCAAAATTCCAAATGTAGGGAAAATTATCGTGCTAGTCTTTTTTAATATTATACTATAAAAGCTATAATTATTTAACTATGCATGTTTGCTTTAATTTTATAACAACTATAAAATAAATACATATGATTGTTACGATATTTAAAATGCATCTTACCCAAGTTCTCAAATCCATCTTTTTACACTTGCCTGTCTCGTAGCAGTCGTATTAATTTGTAAGAAACATAATACTGGTTGCCGCTATATTCTGAAAATGTTTTTTTCTGAATAATTAGAACTTATTCAAACAGTTTACATCTCTCATTAACAGACTTTTAAACAATTTAACTCTTTTTCAGTAAAAAAAATAACATAAATGATTTCAGTTAACTAATATTTTTACAAGTGTCTTTTCGATGAATAATTTGAAAAGCAAAGCTTGATAAAGTGTACATTTCACGTACTTTCTGTAGCAACGAAATTATTTCTGAAAAAAAAGACTTAAACAGGAACTCTATTACAGAAAAGATTTATAAATAAATTTTTATCTTGAAACTATAAATCAACGTATTTCAGCTTCATATTTTGAGACAATACCTTCAAAATTGTTGGCCATGAATTAGAAGAGCAAGTGTTGTTTATTTTCTTAAGCTGTAGAGATCAGGAAAGAAAAACTTTGAAAGGTTTTATTTAGCGCAGGCAAACACACAATTAATAGAAACTTTCTAAAAATAAGCATTATTTTCTTCTTGTTCGAACAACGGTTGTTAATATGCAAAGTGATGCTAAGTGCGTTTTTCGTCGTGAAACGTTCTTTCGTCCATGAAATCGTCGTAGTTTTTAGTGCTGCATTCGGGCCGCAAGGCGCCAAAGAACACAATGTATATACGTCCAGGTGAAGCGACTCATTCAGTAGTTGAACGAATATAAAAGATCCAGTGTGTATTTGTTTTTACAAAAGGATACCATAATTCTTATAGAACGAGCCGTTTTCGACTTAAACCAAACACACCTGCCATCTGGTTTTCATCAGTAGCGCCATAGCTGACACTCAACACCCCTTACATCAAACTAAGGAAACATGGGGATTATTGTTTTCGAGCTACTGGAAAGAAATACGCCAAGCTGTAAAAATTAGGCACTGTAAAAAAAATGAATATTGTTAAGCATATGAACACCTAAATGTGGTTTGTTTTCTAAACACCTTTTTTAATATTCATTTCGTAATAATCATCCATTTAAGCACTTGTAAACATTCATTTGGAAAAAATTTTCTAATTCTTCGGACTTTTTCCTAAATATGTCAACATTACATTCTGCATTATTTCGTAGTTGAATGGTTCGATTCTTCACCTGCATATTTAATGAAATAACGTTCTCTATTTACACCAGTTTTCTTTCCTAAAGATTACTGTGTAATTTAATTATTTGAGTGAAATTAATTTTATTATAACTTAAATCTGTAATTCTAAGGTTATTTTTAAGATCTGAAATAGAGCCACAAATTTATCAATATTCTTTTGTCAAGTTTACAAGCAGTTATTACTATTTTTAGTTTTGCATGCACTTTATTCCGTTTCAGATTTTAGCATGTTTTAAGCTATGATCAAATTTTAAGATATTGATCTTAAAATTAAGTGTTTTGCGCATATGTTCATTAATGTGTCATTAATGAAAATATTAGTTCATTAATGAAGATATTAATGCGTCATATTCTGTGATTTTTTTAAAGTATTTGAAACAGTTTCACATCTCTGTTATTTTAAAATATTAAGATTTGAATGTAGAATTGTGCATAATTGTTATAAGACGTTTGTGCTAAAATATTAACTGACAAAATGTGGATATTAGTAGTAGTAATACATGTTTTATGTTCCTCAATTTTAGTCATTTTAAATTTGAAATAATATTACAAAACTAAAACACAAAAAAGATTTTAAAAAACTCAGTTTAGACTTGTTTTTCACAGAAAAATTGTGCATTTAGTATACGCTCAAATTTTTAATTCGTTATCTTTTCTTATGGTCTCAGGAATATTATTGCCAAGGCAATAAGAGAAAGAACCAATCTACGAAAACTATTTGAACAAATAAAATGAATAATTAAGTTTGTATAAGCAATACAGAGTTAAAAAAATCGGGAAAACTTTCTAATTAAATGAATTTAAAATTAGAAAAAGGATCAAGAAATTTTCCTATTTACTTATACACTGAATCGGAAAATAGTTGTTACAGCTTTTATCTTTTTAAAGCTGAGCTTTGCAAGCAGTATCCCAGTTATGAAACAAATTCAGATTGCGTGCAGATGTTTGACATATTTTATTTTTCTGAGAGACTCACAATTGGGTACAAAAAAATATAATTTTTATAAACAGCTCTGTAACTAGCCATGTGTTGTCCAAAGTCGGCATCGTAAATTAAAAGTTCCATGCAAAAGAAAAAAATTAGCTGTCCAGAAGAACACTGAATCCAGAAGTAGAAATTTAGCTGATATACATATGTTCAAATATCATTCTTGGCTTCTGTGATGATGTTACAAATATTAAATGCGAAAATATTGAAAAGCTATTTTCATAATTGACTGAATTTAAGAAGTTTATGTATTATATATATATATATATATATATATATATATATATATTCTTCATTCATATATATATATATATATATATTCTTTAAAATCTTTATGATATTAATTCTCCTCACTTCCTTTTATAACTAATTTTTAATCTAAAACTACCCCTTATTCTTCCCTTCACAAAGAAATTTAAAATATCATGTGCCGTGATAAATATTGAAAAAAAAGTTACAAATTCAACGCTTAAAATTAGACAAATTATTAGTTGAAAATATTGATATTGAGTTGATCTAGGATTTGTTTTTTAGAGATACATTTTGAACTTTATTTAATAAATAACATGAAAAATTTGAGAAAGGTTAAGTGAGAAAATAACGCTCTTTGAAATATATTGTATTGTATTGACAAACTATTGAATCACAGTTTTGTAAAAATTCATGCAATTCGGGAGAATCAAGATATCATACTCAGTCACAATTTCATAATATTCACAAAACTCATCATAGGTCTAATCCCTCTGAAGCATAGGTGCTGACTGAGCGTAATTCATTCTAATCCTATTGGCTTAATATTCCCATACGCAAATATAAAGGTCTCTAAAGAGATATGAGATTTAGTAAGAGATATTAATGATATAATGAAACCTCTTGAACTAAATTCATCAAAATTGTTCTCTTCAACTACAGGGTAATTCAAATGTTTGTCTTGATTAAAAATGGCTATAATTTCCATGTATTCACTGATAGGAAGAAAAATTGGGCACAATACAAAAGGAAGCTTGAAGTTTTAAGTTTTGTTTGAATACGTAATATGTGTTTTGCGTGGCTATGCTGGTCGTCGAGACAATATCTAAGCTGTCTTCCATTTCAATATCATGTGAAACATTCTGTTTGAGAATGCTTCACATGTAAATGAAACGGACCGTTCATTCAGTTTGATCACTGTTGCCGACGAAGGAGGCATTAAGGCAGACTCTTCAGTACATCACCTTGAAATGAAGATATAAGAAATAATGTCAAAATATCTAGATTGCAAATTTCAGAACTACACAATTTGTTAATTTTAAGTATTTAAATTTATCTTCTTGCTAACTCTAGAATCTGTATGTACGTCTCATAGGTCAGTAATGATGAAAAAGGTGTTAAATAAATGCAGAGAGAACATCAATGGCTGAGAACAGGCTTCACAATGTGAGACGTGAAATGGACTACCGCATGAGTATTGTCCGCGTGACCAAAGATAGTCGCAAACAGAAAAGACTACGTACACAAACAAAAGTTTCAACTTTCATGTCCAAGATATTTCTTCCTATCACTGTTTACAAAGAAGTTGCAGCCATTTGTAATCAGGGTATTCATTTTGGATGCCAATAATTTGTATTCACTTGAAAAACTTTTGTGAATTATAAACGAGCTTTTAAATGCCTAAAGCTTTACTCCTTGACACTCATACTGAATGAAATATTTTTAACTAGCTTTTGAGAAACCCTTCATTCTTTATGAAATAGAATCTAAACGTAGAAAGTGAAATATACAGGGGGTTTTAAAGAAATGTGGCCAAAGTTAAAGGGTAGCCAAGCATACCAAAACAAGTCATTTTCGCAATAGAACACGGGGTCGAAAATGCAAAGGGGATTGTCTGGGGGCTGTTTGTCAGTGAATTAAGTAAATGTAAAGGATACACCAGATTAAATGTACAGCACAGATTGAGTGGAATACCAATTTAGAATAGCACAACAACCCTTTTGCGTGAATAACAACATGAAAAGCGTGTATCTTCTCAGATGGCAAATCTTTTGCTCACTTACTTATTCTCCTCCAACACTCCCTAAGTATTCCAAAGCTTAGTTGTTGGTACTGCGTCCTACTTACCATTATCATATCTGTCATCACTTATAATGTTGTTATTCATGCAACTGGGTTGTTATACTATTGTAAACTTATATTTTACTCAATATATGATATACATTTCATGTGGTGTATCCTTTTCTTTGACACAATTCACTGGAAAAGAGCCCCTGCAGCGAATCCCATTTGCATTTTCGACTCCATGTTCTATTTCAAAAATGACTTGTTTCGGTAAGGCTATCTCGGTAGGTCTTCGGTAGGCTATAGTAAAACTCCTATAGTTTTGACACGTTTATTTGAAGCACCCTGTGTAATTCACACACAATGAAGTTTGATTTTATTTTTCTTTCTTAAAAAGCCTTCAAGACTAGCATGACTGTATAGTCAACACTCTCTTCTAATTTTGAGTCTTTTTTAAAAACAAATAAAGTACAGGATGATTCAGAATTCCGGAGCAAATTTAAAAATTAATGATTCGCAAACGAATGAAGAGAGAGAGATGCCATTTCCACAAAAAGAAAGGAAATTATGAACCCTTTTTTATTGCTGTTGTTGTGAAACCTAAATTTAATAGTAGCAAAGTCTTCAGTTTAAACCGCCATATGATTCTGCAGTTGGTGGAGCGATGCGTTACGTAGACTAAGTCCCTGGTCTGAGTAACGAATTACAAGTGTCCAATCTAACATCTTTCATTCAGGAGGTCAACTATCAGACGGGGAATCCCGATTTTTTGCAGCATTAAAAAATATTTCTTTTGCTCGTGTTTTGTCATACCATCAAAACAGTACTTAATGCTACGGATTGAAATAATGATGTTTAGTTTAGTTATATTTACTTCCCGTTTTGAAGTAAAACTAGAATTTTTTTTGAACGCCCCTCGTAATTTTCAACCGCCGTCAGCCGTCAGCCGTCGCCGACGACAAGTGATCCGATAACCCCTCTTCAAACTTCCGCACCACACCAGCAGGAGGATATTTGACCGACGGATTTAGCGCTTAACAGGCTCGCTTGCAGTATGATTTTACAGTGGAGTCCGATTTCAAACCTGGAATCCTCCGGCCTCGAAGCCGAGCTGCAACCTTGCCTCCAGGCCGCCGTGGACTCGATTTAAATATCTATAATAGAAAAGCCCAGAGATGTCTCTAACGCTGGGTGGAGCTTAAAATAACCTCGCCCCTTATGTCTTCGTGATTATTGAGCGAGCCAGTCGGATGATTGCATAATAATATTACCTCAGCTTTCAACAATGAAAGAGAAACACGCAATTAAATACTTGTTTAAACAATGAAAACGGATTGAATTGCGTTTCAACAATGAAAGGTATTGGTGTAATTTATGCCAAAAATATCTTTATATATAACGCTGGGCGGAGCTTAAAATGTCCCGCCCTTTTGCCTGCGTCATTATTGAACGAGCCAATCGGATGATTGTACAATTTATTATATCGTTGTTTCAGCAATGTTAAGTTTCATTAATGAAACCTGAATGAAACAGCAATGTTACAGCACACAAAACAAAGTTAAACACACAGTTATCGATCATATATATAGTATCGTAGATTATAGTAAAACGTGTAATGAAGCATGTAACATTGTTATTTAAAGTAGAAACTTCGCTTCTGTCGTGCATCCAGTTTCCCATTATTCCAGCATATGCGAGGACCATCAACAAATAACAGGGATAGACTTTTGAGCTAGTAAGAATTAACTCGGATGAGCCTGTTTTCCCACATGGGCAACTTTATGTTGCGTTATCAAGATGCCGGAATCCCTTCCATGTTAAAGTTCAAATGAAAAACTCCAAACAATAAGGAGTGTTGTTGAACGACAGCAGATATTTCACAAAGAATGTTGTCTATAATGAAATTTTCAGTTGATACATTTAATGTTTGCTTTTAATGTACATTTCACTAAGAATGTTGTTTATAATGAAGTTTTTTTAGGTGATACATTTAATTTCTTATTATCTTTTTGTTGAATTATGATGTATCGATCGTTTTTATTCTTTTTATTTAATTCATTCAAGCAAAACTATTTAGAATGCTTTAGTTTTTGTTAAAAGGGTTCTTTATTTTACACACTTAATTTTGTAATTGAATATTTAGATATTTTATATTTTTTTCCTTGACTGTATTTACACTGAAAGTTTTACTTAAGATTTGCATTCATCATTTTTTAATTTTGTATTTGGTAAATCATTTTTTTGTTAGTGGATTTGCATTATTTTTACTCTGACAAAGCGGAAGTTAATTGTTACGAATAAAATTATTAACAAAACGAAAATTAGTGTCAGTTGATTCACCAGTTCTGTTTTTCATGCTTTTTTTTATTTCTTAATCACTCTAGCAATCTACATGAGATTTTCTTCAGCAGTAAATCTGTGACAATCAAATCTGAGGTACAAAAAACTAGTAATTTGACCTGTCCTTACGGACATACAAATATCGAGCCACTGACAGTTCCGAAGAACTTCAGCAAATTCGAGTACAAAATTTCTTCGCAAAGTACACTGCTTCATAGGAAAAAAGGTTAAAATAACTAACACAATTTCTCACAATTTGAAATTCCTATATACGCACTTTCAAACTTTTTTAAACACAAAATCTTTATTAATTACCAAATAGCATAAATTAAAATACAATCATAAGGAAAATAAAGAGGAAAAAAAGAAAGCTTAAATATATACATATACAGGAAACCACAAATTAATCAAATCTGAGGTATTGTTGGCAAGCTAAAAGCCCGTCTTAGACGGGCACAAATTATCTAGTTGAATCGTTTTTTGTAAAAAAATAGAAATCAGCTTTCTGAAATTTGAAGTTATTTGAAGATAAGGCTTGTCCACTTTCAACCAACGGTAGTTTTCCGAATTCTCAACTTATCTCATTAACCGAAAATATAACCACCACGTATGAAGTGGTATAATAAGATGGAAGAGGAAAATTATCTACAAAGAGGTCAGAGTTTCTGCATAATAGCTACGAAAGAAAACTCATGGTTTATTTGTACGTTAGTTGTACCAGCAAACGGAAAACTGCGAGTATACATTTGTATCGCTCGTAAGGAAAGGTTAAATACTTGGGTGTCAGTAATATCTAGTTCATAAATCTCACAGGAAATATCTAAAACTATTGTAAATTAATGTTAGCGGAGAAATTTAGCTTCGACTTAAGTCACGAAGTTATAATTCTTTTTTCGGAATTTCAACCACAGCATTTTATTTCAAGGGGATTGTTTCCCCAAAATATCCAACACAGCCCTCAGCAATGAAGTCTCGACTGCAAAGGAATATAGGGGGAGTTGGGGTAGATGATTGATACGCGGGAACATTGATACAGTCCATAACGTTTGATGGTTGGAAGGGCTCAAGATGTTCACATCCCCTCATATATATGCCACTGTCACCTTTAGAACACGGTATATTTTTCGGGCTTGTTAAGTCAAAAGTTAATTTACAAATGAATCAAACCACTAATCTTCTAGTCTAAGTACATTTTACTCTAAGTAAGTGTTCTGTGATTTCTTTAACTAATTACATTTTCTTGCCAGGAATCTACTCCAAAGGTAGAAAAAAACATTTATTTTCTAAACTATATTAAGTTTTGAGGTTTTTTAGCGCTTATTTTGCGTGGCCACTTATTTTAAATGAAAAGTATCTTGGGGCAGGTTGATACAGTTGACTCCGGGGCACATTGATACGCATCTTCTGTGTGTATCAATGCGCCTTAACAGCAAACTACTTTGCAAAATCGTCTTCAGAAATGGAAAAAAAACTTTAAAATGATCTATCTAAGAGAAACAAGCAATTAAGTATTTGTTTAAACAATGAAAACGGTTTGAATTTCATTTCAAAAATGAAAAATATTGTTGTAAATTAAGTTAAAAATATTTTGTACGAATTTATTAAAATTGGAGAAAAAAATTCTACGGCAACTTAATTAATTTCATCGAAAATATAATTTTTTGCATTTTAAGATGGTGTGAAAGTTATTTTTGTGCTATATTATTTTCATAAATTATCATTTAAGAGCGCGAAAATTTCCCTTAATATTTAATTAAAATTTCAAAAACGACCTCGAGGTACACATTCCTTCCCTCCAAAGTACTTTTATACACACATTGTCCTTTATTATTTGTAGAGATAAATTATTTTCTGAGGCATTATTGTTTCAATTTTCCAGTCTCATTAAAAATGTTTAATTTTGATTAAAATAAAAGATTGTTACTTTCTTAAACTTTTAAACCTTGATTTGGAATATAAAGTTTACTGATAAAACATTTTTTTTTATCCGAGACCTATTAACCATCATTATTTTCAATATTTCCGTGTGTATCAATGTGCCCTTAGTATGGGGTAGATTGATACAAACCCATTTTTTGGAAAAAAGTTTAATAAATACTTTATTATTTCCTATATTATATTAACAAATGTATAAATTTGGTACATTAGTTCTAATTATTACAGTTGGTAAAATCATTTTTTAGCTTTCCAGAAAAAAAGTGTATCAATGTCCCTGAATTCCCCCTACTTGCATTTGAAAAAGAGGAGTACTCAAAAATCTCTCTAGTTCACTCTGCTACTTCAGTAACGATGACTTGCATACGAGAAGAGAATACAGTTAAATGTTGTTTATCTGACTTCATATCAAAGATAAGATGTATAGTAGGACAAGAAGTATCAAAAGAAAAAAAACGATTTGCAGAAAACCACCTGTTGGTCTCTTATGTTAAAAACGCCTGTTCTTCTTAATGGAAAGAAAAAAAATTCTTCTGCAAATAGACTTTTCTTTTGAAAACATTTTAATGGCTTTCAGAATTTTACCTTATTAATAACTAAGTGGATGTGATTTAGCTATTCCCTTTATGTAGCATGACTCATGAAGACAGAATGCAACTTGATGCACGCTGGAAATAAATTTTAGGTACATTGTTATTAAAGGAAGTATTTATCTAAACTCTTATGTGTGTGTTAATTTCTTGTAGCTTCGAAAATGATTTCTTAGTTTCCTTCCACATCGGTAGTCCTAAGATAAATAATGGAATCAATTCACGTGTTGTCCCAATAAATGTGCATATCATCCAATATCAAACTGAAAACTGCCTTTCTCAATGTTGTTACGTTACGTCTTTGATTTGATTTGAAAAAGGTGTTTTGGGGATTTTCAGCTACAAAGTCTTTTATCCCCTATTCATTCCAAAGTTCTTTTCAATCCATAATCAAAAAAGAAAGAAAATTTGCCATCAAAAGATGGTCTAGAACTATTGCCAATCTGATTCGGTCAAAGATGAAAAAAATAGCGTCCTCCTAAAAGGGCTTCACGTTACGTCTTTCTTCCGCTTGCAAGATGCGCTTTGTTGACGCGGTGTAATTAACGGGTATCACGTGACTTTTACCTAAATGCAGAATCTTGCAATTCTAATAGAATTCCTGCAGATTGAAGAACATTTGGATAAATTCATCGGGCGTTAGCAAATTTATCCACGTTTTTATTTCTTTAGTAAAATCATATAATTCCATATTTAGATTTATAAAATTAACCGAAAATAATTTTAAACAAATAAGCAGTTTTATTTCATCTTTTATCTCTTAAAATGGCTTTATGAGTGCTTAATTGCCCAATTTTAAATGTTTCTGCTTTTTTTCGTAATAAAGTTCAGAACATTGTATTTTCCCCTTTCGAAGACGGTGTAAATAAAAGGGGAAAGCGGCCTTCTTCAATTTGATAATTCTTCTAATTACGAAATGTCTTATAACCATAGTGCAAATTTTCAGTGTAATTTTAGGGTGTTCTATTTATTGTCTTTTGTTTATTCACATTCATTTAATCTGAATTTTGAAACGAAGAGTTATTTGCATTTATTCCATTTAAAAATGTTTTATTTTCAATAAAATATTTTTAAATGGAATATTCAGTTTTCTTAATAAAATTTCTTTCAAAATCTCGTGGATTTTTCCTTTCATGAATTTCCATTTTTTTGCTCACAATTTTTTCCAGTTTTAAAAACAATTTTTAATTAGTTTCGAAACTGCACCATTATTTTCTTTATATTACTAATTGTTCTATAGGCCTCTAAATTAATACTTTAAATATGCTAAAAATTCTTAACATCAGGGGCCTTAGATTTCGTATTATATTCAGTTATGCAAATGTTGGTTTACCATTCATTTTGAACTTTAAAAAAATCGCTCGCTTAAGAATATTATACATTTTAATATTTCCTCGGTATTATAAAGTGCATCAGTAACTTCTGTTGGATTTTTAGAATACATGAAAGGTAAACAAATATCCAACTTGAAGAATAAGTTATTTGTTAGTCAAATTCTTATAGGTGTGATCGCAAAAAGATGTAGAGAAGATCTTCATTCTTGTAAATTTTACAGAGACTCTCGTTAACTTAAGAACCAAAATTTAATCCTTATTCTGTGATCTTCTTTTTTGAAATACACAATAAAACTCAGCTACGCAATCACATATTGAGTGGTATGAGTTGGTCTCATAATGCAAGAACCAAGTTTGTCTAATCGCATTTAAAAAATCAGGCAAAGATTTCATAACCACTCAGTTAACATTGAACTCCGAGTGCTCATCAGCTAAGCAGTTCTGGGTGTAACTGAATTCAGCCAGAATATATGCTGAAAGAAAGGGAAGGCATCATTGGCCTAATGTTTTGCTTCAGTTTCCTGATAAGAAAATGGAGGGTTTGGGTCGCAATTCTACTGAATTTCTGCCGAGTGCGTAGAGTTGGTGGTAGTTAATTCTCTAGAGTCTCGAGTTTCTTACCATAGGATGGAGTGAAAAATAGAGTGTTGACTCAATCCAATTCCCAAATATCCCCATGGTTCCAAATTATAAGGTATGTTTCGAATAACCCTCATGTAGCTTCAAAACCAGTATTAAGAACGAAAAAAAAGTAGGATTCCCTATTAGAATTAAATAGTTTCCACTGAATAAAACTCATTCGGCATGGATTGTACTAACTAAAAAATGATATTAAATAGTTGACTCAAGTTAAAAGAGTGGCATAACAACCAAATTTAAAAGAGAGTAATATTACGTTTCTAAGGTACTTAGGTGCACGCATCTATTTGCCTTGTTTACATTATAACACACGCTTGGTAAGGCGTCCTTCTTTGTTTCACAAATGTTATAAGAGGTAAGATTTTAAACCCTTCTTTTCATACTTTGTTCAAAAGACTGTCTTTAATTTCTTCTTTGTAGATAAATGTTTTTCTTTCCAATACATCCCAGAATAGGTTCAGGCCAAAAGAGGATATTAAATATCAGACCTTAAATTCTTTTTCCTCTACAGAAAACCTATTCCATTTTTGAATCTGCATGGATGTCTGGCCTCTGATGAAGACATTCACCAGATTCTTACTTCTTGTCATTGTTTGCTATTATTTTTTACTCTTCCACATTTATAATTCCCTTTATTAATATTTTTATTTATTTTGTACTTATTACAAAGGTATTTAGCAACTGTCAGTAGGTGAAATTTATTTTATCTTACATGGTCAAAACTTTTAGTTCTGAACCTAAAATAAATTATCTTAAATTTTAAAGTTTTTTAAATGAAGATTTACTTTTTACATTTGCAAAACTTAGGTTCTTAAGTTAATTCTGTTTAATAAAGCTTCCCTGAACCTTGAGATTTTTTTATTTTGATTTTCGATCTGGAAATATGAAACTTTTAGAGATGTAACTGTATAAATGTTAGAAATAAGTTTTTTAAATTACATATTTTTTAACTGTTAACATTGTCCTTATCTAACAGCGAGCAAAGTCATAAACATCCTTCGAACTTTTTAATTTAAAAAAGGAACTTTCATAAGACAGCAGCACCAGCTGGACGTTCATGTAAACTAGTCAGTTTTTGCGGGACGTTTTGGCTTTTTAAAATTTAAATAACCACTATTGTGTGCAATAACAACACATTGCTATTAAATTCTTAAAGAAAGTGCAGATGCAAAAATACCCGTTTGAATTCAACAACAGTGGCGATTCAACCGTTGATGTTGCAGAGCTGCAGCATCCCTTGCAACTATTTCAAAAAAATTGTAACATTTGTTAGCATTTCATTACTAAAAGTTCGATTATTTCCTGCAATTAAAGATAGTTTTTAATCTCATCTTGAACCGCAATATGGTTTGGTGAAAACCTGTTTTACTTTCGCGAAATCTCAATTCAAGTCGAAAGAACTACTCGAAAAGCGACTTTATTAGTTGGTCCTCATTGCAGCTGACAATTGTTCAAAAAATTAATTAGTGCGCATGTCGAAATGACGTATAAAAAGAAGGAAGAGCAGGGGAAATTATGTTGTTGAAGCTTCAGCGCTAAGCATCCTTCCCTAAGCATAGAAAAATTCTTTAACATGCACTCTTTCAATATCTCTTTCTTTCTGTGCTTTTTCCACCTTCTCTCAATTATTCTTTTTTATTTTTGCTTTAATATTCGCGTACAACGTATGCTGACGCTAAGCTGACAACGTATTATTAATTGTCTTCTGCATCTTCTTTCTATAAGTCAATTGTTTAGATAAAGATCATTATTCTCCAGAGAGAAAAATGAGCAAAATTGGTGTAAAATTTTAAACAGTTCCTTTGCGTTAACTGCGGAATGGAGCAGAGTAAACTAATATTAAATTCTACTCATCTAGTACAGTCAAAATTTGACTTTGAATGTTAACATTTTGGGTTAAGAGAAGATAAAAGGCAATTTTTTTAAAATATCATTTGCTGTACCGCGTGTTTCTATCATTTCCACCATTCCCCAGCAATCCACTTATAAAACACATGGAAATAATTTTTTACTCGACTACATTTTTTATTAGTCTTCTGCAAATATGAAACAACTAGTTTGTTATTTATCTACTTCATGAAGTTTTTTTGTTCACGAAGAACATATTTATTTTCATTTACCGAGTGTAACCTTTGTGCGATTCTTTTAAACCACCCAGACACAAATACAACAAAAACTATTTTTCTTCGAAACATAAAGATTTCTACTGAATGACACCTCAGAAATTCTTGCTAGTAGAAGCAATCTGTCCTCTTAGTCCAAAAGCGAGGAAATACCTCTTAAAAAACTACTTCAAAAGCTTCCGCTTTTAAAAAAAGCAATGCATTTCGAATAAGATGGAGTAATTACCGTAAACGAACATCAAAAACACAAGGTCGGAAATGTTTTGCTTTTCTCTCGGTGAAAATAAATAAAAAAGGGTTTCAATTCTACCCGTGATGAGGTTCAGGTTACAACCATCCGACGCGCTCACTTAGCGCCTATTCAAACATTTATAGCGTCAAGGTCCTTTCTGAAGATGACCGGGCAGAGTGCAGAGAAAACAGCAAATATTGATTAGGAGATCTATAAAATTATTTTATGACATTTACCTTGTCATAAAAAGAATATCTTATTAACGTGCCAGGAACGTCAACTTTTCCATTAAGAAAAAAATGTGTTGACAAGAAGACGGCACTAATAGTCAGGTAAAAATTCCGCATTAACAAAGAGTGACAACATTTCCATCAAATGGTTCAGAGAGAAGGATAGGGGTGAGAAGAGTGGAGAAAAGTGTGTCCTGAAGGTGAGAAAACACCTGAATATTACAAAGGAACAGGCACAGGCAGATGAAGTTTATTATGTTATACTTTTGTCTTTTTATTGCCATCTGGCTAATAAAAGAGAGGAATATGAGCTCACAAACACAGTCGAGTGGTGGTCATGTCTAAAAAGAGATGACATTTTTTCGGCTTTTTTCCTCAGAATTTATTTCAGACTATCTATGACGGTCTGTTATGGTGCCGCAGGGTGCCATAAATCGGTCTTAATTTTCCCTGCACAGCACTAAAACAGCCTTCTTTAGGAAAGAAAACTTTATATCCATCATTTAAAGCATACCCATTAGAGAATATGAGTCCAAGATTAAGAAATAGTAACGCAACTTTAATGAAACAAGTACTTCTCTTTAATTCACTATTAACTTAATATTGAAAGATAACTAAGAGAACAAATATTGAAATATTTATTGGAAAACGTTGGAGAAATTATAACACCTGTTAAGATAAAAAGTCCTTAAGTGACTTTTTATCTATCAATAAGCGTGCCATGCATGTATAATTCCATCTGCTTCATCCGGCAAAATGAACTTAAAAACTATATTTCATCCGCTCATCTGTAGATGGCAGCACAACAAGAATAGTTATTTCTTTAAAAACAGGTATAATATAAAGTTGTCTTTAATAAATTAAGTTGAAAATAGCTGAAATTAATCTAAATTTCTTATTACACAGTATATGAAAAACTTTGATTTTATTGCTATGTTTAAGGAGAATGGAAATTTCACTGTATTATCAATGAACATAAATTAAAAATCCTTTTTATGGTTTTAAAGAAAATTATATATGCATACTGTATTTAGAAATATTTCATTTTATAAACCTTTTATATTTTTTTGTTCACTTGCTACAGTTATAATGGAATTCCGCATCACTTAAAGGAATATCTTTTCTCGTTAAAACCAAACTGTAAAAATGTCGATCTAGTATTATAAAATCGTTTATATCATCATGAAATTTTCTGATCAGCAGGAATTAGCGTTCAATAAGATTGAAGCGTGGTTAATTAAAGGGGAAAAATAAGAATATTATTAATTTTTGACTTTTTGTAACAACCAAATAATATGATCAGGTGAGAAGAGAAAGAAATGGGAATAAATATAAAGAATATGACTGTAAATTTAAAGAAACTATCTATCACAGATGCAACAAAGCAGAGAGGAAACTGGCTGATTGAATTTGTATTTTCCTATTGTTTTGCTGGCAGATAAGAAGAAACTTATAAAAGTTTGATCAAATAATTGTTCTGATGCAAAGAAAGCAACTGGAGAGTCGAAAACCAAATTTGCTGCCTCAAGCTATTGGTTATTTGTTTTCAGATCACTTATGTAATGCGAATTGGGTCTTCAACTTGTTTCTGCTGATGGATGAGTGTCTATTCCACGGTTTCAAGATAAATTTTAATTTTAGATATCCCTGCATTTATTTGACTTGTTGTTTAATACGTGCGTCAGCGCATACCACTGGTGGTTCGCAGTTGAAATATAAAAGTTTAATCATAGTACATCGGATAGCGTGTACCATAGGTGGCTTACAGATCCATATCCCTGATTTCCATATTCTAACGGTTAAAATTTTAAAAATGCAAAAAATTACTAACTCAAGTTATTGTTACTTTTGATTACTAGGTAAAAACATCACACAAGTTTATTAATTGGGAAATTTTCAGATCTTGTTTCTGGTACAGTATTAGTACTCAATCAATGACAAATTAAAATCAGGCATTGATCACTAATGATTGGCAGTCTTAACATAACGCCCGACAGCAACAACATTTGAATTGATCTGAAGTATTTACAAATAAAAAACGTCGCATATTTATTTTAAACGAGCTTCATTACGTTGTTCTAATTATCAGCTGTTCTGTTTCTAGCTGCACAAATCTTAGGCTTTCGGAAAATAAATTACGCAGAAGAACCGAAGTGCTACTCATATTCTTATAAATTCAGAGATACCACTTCATACATTAGTTTGGAATAGCACGATAATCACAAATAATGAAACGCCAGATGGAAATAAACACAAACTACCGTACCCACGTCAAAATGTTAATTTAATCTAGCTGTCAATCAGTAAAACATATATCTCTTATTCTCCTCTAGCACGTCTCTATACTTTTTCTAACAGCAACAGATGAAAACGTGATGACCTAAACATCAAGTTCCTTCCATGAATGTTCAAAAATACCACAGCTTTCCTAGTGGAGTACAAAAAATTCCTGATGCCAGGGGGCTATCAGTGATACAACTCCCATTCTTTTTTCAAAAATGCACTTGTATGCTTTGCTACAAGGTATTGTCCTATTTCAAGTATTTCACTTCCAATTCAATTTTTTATCATAACCATTCCTTCAGTAACTCATCAGAAAGTAAAACAAAATTGATTATTTAGTAGACTTAATTAACCTGCCTGCAAGACAAGATAAACTCTTAGCAGTCTTTGAATGCAAATGTGTTTCGTATCATATTTGACATGAAACTTGAAAAACTAGATACGATTTTTAAATTTTGGGAGAGGGAATCGAATCTTTATTTAGTCGCTATACAGCGTCAGTTTATCGAGTTCGATTAATATTGAACGTGCGCTCAAATGACTATTCAACCGGAAATTAAGTGTCATCATGATGTCATCCGTAATATTTTGTTTGAAAAATGAAAATTGTCGATTTATGGAGTGATTGATTAATATAATCCATAACATACAAGTATGATGTCCTTAAAAGAGTCTTTTACAATTCATCAATATTTTATCTTTCAATAAATACAATACAGAAGAGAAACAATTTTGAAAATGAGGTGGCTTCTTTCATTTCTCATTCTTCTCTTTAAAATTATTTTACACTTGCGCCCTTTCGAAAGCATTTTGTAACTTTCTGATTCGTTGACTTTTTTTAATTACTAAATTTAATAGAATAGACAGAAAAATGTAAAGGAAAAGAATTTGGGGAGAGTTTCAACATGTTTGAACAGTATTTGAAAGGCCAGACAAGAAAAATTGTTTTCTACGATATAAATGTTGATTTCAGATATTCAATTAAATCAGACTTTTGAACCTACCGAAAAACGATTGAAAGAAAGAGTAGTAGAGAACTAGAGACTTCAGATTGTATAAAAAGAGATGAAAACAATTATTATTTAGCATCATGAGACTGTTTTCTGAAATAAAATCTGATTTTATGTGATAATTTGAAACCCGCTATGAACATCGTATAATAATCGTTAGTTTTATTCTTATCATACTTCCTGGTAACTTACCACACATAGAATACTAAACATTTCATTTGATAACAAATTTCAAACTCTTATGGAACTGTTGATATTTTAAATAATTTTCCAGTGCATATTACTCTACGAAAAACAACTATAGATCTCTTTTAACTACAAATTACTATGAATGAAAGTTTTCTATCCTAAGCTGGGTCTTTCAGAAAATGATAAAACATGAAAATAATTAATGTTTTATTGCAAAAGAAGCTAATAATAAATTACAATAGCAGTTTCTAACGAATTCTCCAAGTTGCCAATGTTCTTGATTAGTAAGTAGAGGATATTTTTAATTCCGAAACCAGATGCTTGAAGTGATATTTTGAATTCTAAACGGAATGCTTTTGGTGGGATTCTGGTTCTATTTCTATAGGCAAAGTTTCTTAGTTTTTCTTTTCAAAAGCACTTCTTTGTCTAAAGATCCTCATACCATCACCTGACGGTTTTACAAGGTGGGAAATTAGTTCTAAGTTGTCAAGGTTGCCTGCGTGGAATACCTCATTCACGAAATACAGCATATATTTTGTTCTTCTCCTGGGATCATTTTTCGTTAAGTGCTAACTCGTGCCAGGGAAAGAGCGATTACAATTGAGACTTTGTCATTAAGAAACTTCTATGAATAGTAGTTTTGTTTTCATGTAGGAAATATACTTTTTGATGAACTGCATGTTTGTATGAACATCATACCATGATTTTCGCATACATTGTAGATTATGAAGCGATTTTTTAAATTGAAATATAAATAGCATTCATTTCCTTTCATCAATTCTTTGTTATTGCAAGTGTCCGTTTGCTAGTTTTTGGTTTATTTTGAGATACAAACTCAGAAAGAGCTCAAACTGTTTTTAGGTATAATTTTTCCGAAAAAATATTGATATGCATAAACAAGCGAATTATACTAGGATGAAATTTCAAATTTTATTCTATTCTTGCAAACTTGATAAAATAGTGTTCTATATATATCGGTTTTCAAGTAGGTTCCGAGATGCTATGATTTCTTTAAGGAATGAAATGGAATGTGTTGTTCAACGGCACAAAGGTGGGTTTCGGCTATACTGGGCCATACACTATGTAAAAAGAGAAAAGCACGTTAAAAATTTTAAGTTGAAATAACGAAGCAAGACATAAAAATATTAAAAGATGTTAGTGTGAAACTGTAAAAATTTAACAAAAGCTAATAGATTTCGTTCAGAGAACGGCTATCAGACTTGGTTCCCTTTCTCTTTTATATATGTTTCAAAATTCTGGTGAGTGTTATTCTGTCACTGCACAAGCTTCATGTAAGTTATTGATAATTTTTTTTCTTAATATTACAATAATAAAATAATAAATTTGAAAAGGTTAATTTTAAAGAAACCAAAAAAAACCAGCATTGACTTTTTCCGGATTCGAGATTTAAGCTCGATCCTCAACAAGAATTAATTTAAGTGAAATTTTCATTGCAATTTTTACTAGTATATTAGACAAATAAATGGCGAAATGTAAACCACAAGAATAAAGTCATTTTCAACAAAATATAGTTTTACTAAAGTTAATTATTATGAAAAAATTCAATGTATTTATTCAATACTTTTAGATTTATTTTATATTTAGTAAGAAAATTTCGAATTTTAAAGAAGAGATTTAAGAAAAAAATAACATTCTTCTTCCAAAAACAAACTCGAATGATGCGGTTTTGAACTTCTCGTAAGTACCTTATTAACTTATCTGAAATGAGCTACTAAAAGAAATCTGAAGTTTAAGCTACAAATAACAAATAATTGATTCAAAAGTATACTCACAGAATTTTATAAAAGACATGTTTATATTTTGTAAATACAAGAAAAACTCCATTATATAGGAAAAAGTATATTGCGGGAATATTATCTAACGAATATACGATTATAATAGATTAGTAAATAATTCTGTGGTAAATTTAAAAGTGAATATTTAAAACTTAATATAAAAATAAACATTTTTCCTATAAAAAATTCAACATATTACAGATCTTCTTTCCCGGAGGACTCTAAACGCACCTCCAAGTTAATTGCAGAGTTACTCAACAAAGCTTTTTGTTTTAGTGCAATATCCATGAAAACGCTTCTGTCACATCCCCTAGCTCATTTGCCATTATCTTGAGAGTCCAGAAAAAAGCAGCGAAGACACGCGATACCTACCAGAAATGAGCCTGTCACGACATTATTTTGACATCCCAAGACACATTCCTCAAATATCGCTTACTGTCGTGACACATTTCCCTCACGGGAGACCTTGGCATTTGTTTAAACCAAATCAGTCTCAGTCGTAATCCTGCAAGTCATCTGCAGGAGAAAAAAATTTTATGCTCGATTAAATAAAGAGACATTTCCTGACTCACCGTGGAAGTTTGTGGGGCACACATCTGGGAGAAAGTAGAATAAACAAGGAAAGAAAACAATGCGAGAGCAATTCTTCAACACTTTTTTGTGCTAAACTATTTGCTAGCCACTTTGTGTGAGTCAGCCACATTTTTTTAAATATATCGCCACCAAGAAATCTCAAGCATGTCTTTAAAATTTAATGTTTCACTTCGTTACTTGTCTGCTATTTGGTGCGCTATTGGCGATTAAAATTAGCGATGGTGTTCAACTTCTGCTGAAAATAGTAGCAACTTGTATTTTGGTAACAAATACTGAAGTCTTTTGTGCATCTTTTTACTTTTTCTTAAGGTATGTGCCTACCCTAAAATCGAAGTTTTTATGAAAATTTTCGAAATTTTTTTTATTACTTTGTATTAAAGCCCATACATTTAGGATTCCAAAAATGGTCTACTTTAGTTTCTCCGATAGTTAGAAGCAAAGTTATTGCCTAAATTATGAACCAGAAGTCAAATTTTCGAAACCGAAACTAAGCCATAGAAATGCAAAAAACTCATCTAAACAGTTATTTCTTTACTCTTAGACAATGTCAATGTACAATTTACTTTTTAAATATAGAATTAAGTTTTATTTATTTTTTTATTATTGTTCTAGGCGTATCTGGCAACTGTTTCTCTAGTTACGGGATATTTTACGTAAAGAAAATTTCGCTCACTCCAAACACTGTTATTAGGTAGTAAAATAGCAGTTTAATTATTCAATTCAGGCAATATAAGCTTATGACTGTATTTAACCATCTTAATGTCAAACTTGAACCAGAAATTATTTAAAAAAACTACATAGAAATTGATATTGAGAGAATTAAGAAATCGAAGCGACAAGTCGAACCAAAAACAAAATTATCAAGAAAAAAAATTTAAAGTTAATTTTTAATTAATTTTGATTTAAATTTAAGTCAAAGAAGGCTTAACTTACAAATACTGTGAATTTTAAGTTGTTAAAATATGTATATAATTTTTTGTGAGACTTTAAAATCTTTATTTGCGTTTTCTGGAAAACTGTTATTTTCATTTTTTGACATTGCGATAAATCTCATTTCTTAAAAAGTTTTTAATATATTCAAATGAAATTTAATCACAGTGTTCTATACATCTCTAGGTATGTTATGAACCTCAAGTATAGCTTAAAGTGCATAATTATTTATTTTAGAGCTGTTTTTATTTGAAAAAGTGATAGGTTTTTTTTGTAAAAAGCTGTTGCGTACACAAACTTTGGTATATCTCGGTAACTTTAAGAGGTACACTAAATATTCTGCTTCATAACACAGGTAAATGTATACCAAATATATTATTGAAAGAAAAAGGGAAATACATGCATTAGAATTTGTTATAGGAAGTTTGGCGTAAACGTCAATTTTTACTAAATTTTGACCAAAAATGGTCAAAATTTGGAAAATAAAAAAATTTGTTCATTAAAATGGCATTTGAATTAACAGTTTTATACACCATTATAACTGAAAACATAAGTGTTGAATAAAAATTTCCTTTTTTTCAAAAAAAGTGCTCCGAAGGTAGGCACATACCTTAAATTTTTCTTTCTTACAATTTCATTTTCTTTTCATCGTTGGTTTTGTTGATGATTTATTAATCATTGATTCAAATCCTCTCATTGTTTTGCTTTTATTCAAACATTTTCGAAACGTTTTTTCAAATATTTCATGGATTTTCTTTTAAAATACTTACTTTACATCTGTCTTAATCAAATGTAAAGTAAAAAGCACTTATTTTCTTTTCAAGAACATGGCTATGAATTTGCATTTCTGAGAATTAAAATTGATTAGAAAATCTATAGAAGATAACAGAGTATTTAAATTCATTTGCATAACATTTATTTAGTAGTTGCAACATAACATTTTATTTAGTAGTTGGAATAAATGCATTTATAAAACAAAATCTTGCCAAGCCTTCTCTTCAGAAAATATTTCATTTTCAGTTTAACAGCATACTAAAACAAATAATATCAAACTGGTATTTCATTTAACAGGTGTAATTCACACCCTCATTTTATTAATTAAATAGTAATATGTACAAAATCAACGATTAAAAAAATGCATGTGAACTTGCAAAGCTTTATTTTAGGCTAATAGTTTATAGTTTGTTGCAGTTCTATTGTCATTGTTGCTGACTGCTGTAGTTTTCACTTTACAAATGCATCTAAATTACATTTCTAATGTTTCAGAAACCTGAATCATAGAAAATAAAATTATTGAGGGCAGAGCTTACGGAATTCGCATTAATTTATATTTCGAATAATAACTTAAACTTTAAACATCAAAAATGTCATTCAAATTCTGGATGAATACGGGACAGTAAGTAATAGATAATAGTTTTCGTTCCAGAACTAATAGTCAAAATTCGGGACTGTCCCGGTTTTTTCGGGAATTATGGTTACTTCATTTAAACTGTTCACAGTGGAGTGATTTGATGTCTTTGTCAATTTTAAAATTTGAAAATAACTACTAGCAATGTACTAGAACACAAATGCGTTTTATTTTAAACAATAACATTTTAATATGACTCACATCTCTTCAGATAAATAGCGGTAAAATAAATCCATCTGTATAGGATGAATCAGCATTAGATCATCATAAGATACACAATAAGCTCTTTCATGTCTGGCGAGAGTGACAATATTTGCATAACCTTTCAACAGAGACGTTTGACATTGAGAAGTCATAGTAGTATGTTTTATTGCAATGGATAATTGGTTTCACCAGATGTGATTGCATTTGATGATACGCTAATGTGTCAAAACTCGCAACACGCCTGATATATGGTTTTGTTTCATTGCTCCCGACAAAGTGAAGACTCGTTTAAGAATATTTCAATCTCATTATTTTTTGGTGGAATACTGTTTTTCGAATTTTAATAAGTAAATAATAGGTAATAAGAAAATCTCTCGAACGACTCTTACAAAATATTTGTCAAGATACGTTTGTGAATAAAAAAATAAAGTGTTTATTGGCTATTTAACAAACATTACTATTTTTGTAATTTATGATTCAATTTGCAATTTTATCATTTGAATGTTCTTATTAAATGAAAACTAGATTAAACCAAATCAAATGGTTATTAAAATAACCTATCCTATCACAGTTTTGTCGTATGTGTTTGTTGTGTATGATGTGTTGTCGCATTTGTTGTATGTGATGTCGCATCTTTTAGAATGCTGATATTTTGTATTTGCTTGATTTAGTTATGAGACAATTTGATGGAAAAACTTTAAAGCTTGGAATAAAAATGCGCAAACGCATGCTTCTCATTATAATCACAAAATTATAATATCTAAATTAAGTAATACGCAATAAGTAGTTTTCTAAAAAATACTGTTTAGAAGTATAAATCTTAAAGTTCTTCGGATTTTAAGTTACTTGACAACTTGATCCCGTGAAATTTTAACTATCATACCATATGATAATGGAATTGCTTATTGTTTCAATTCGTTAAGATGGAAGATAATGGAATATTATAAATATATTCTATGCGCACCGTCCTTTTATTACAGACTTGAATCTGCAAGCCATCTTCTGCTGCACAGATGACATAGCTTCTGATTATTGATTGCTCTAATATGTAAAAGCAAATTGTTATTATAAACCATTTCTCTATTGTCATGTGTTGAATGAATGAATTTACTCCATATGTTGGCAAGCATCTAAGATATTTATAGAATCATTAGAGCCGCGATGCGCTTCTTTAATTCGTTGCGAAAGGTAATAAATATATTCTAAAAGGAACTGTGATTTAACTTAATGACAAACTTAATTCCTGCTAATGACAAACTTAATTCCTGCTAGTCAAAAATCATCTGCTGTTGTACGGATGGCACGACTTCTTATTGCGAATTCCAAATCCTGCTTTCAAATGGCCACATCTAAGGCTATCTAATGAATTCTAGAAACAAGTATTCGGCAAAGCAAAAGTTTGGAGCGCAAGTTAGTATCGAAAAATAACACTACTCATAGTACCATTTTCAAATAATTTTGAAAAATTTCTATTCATTGTTTATACTTGGCATTGCTTTCTTCTCGCAGTGAGTTTCATCCCAAATGAAATTCTTAACAAATTATACATATTGTCCAAAAAAATATTGACATCTTTACATCCTTAAACATTACCCCTAGACTTAAATTACAAAGCTACTTAAAAGAGAGGAGCAGAATTTTGTGAAATCTGTGAAATATTGCACAATATTATATTTTAATAAATATAAAATTTATATTTTTTAATATTCCTTGTACACTAAAACTTCCCATTAGCAAAATCTCTCCCATACGCGAATAAATGTGAAAAATTTCAGCTTTGTATCAAAAATGTGACACGAATGTTTCATTTAACTAAAGGTATTAATGAAAGATTACAAATATAAACATTTTGAACGTAAATATATATGACATAACATAAATTGCATGTAAATAATGCCTGCCCTTGATCTTCAGTTTTATTTACTAAATTCTCAGAAATATGCTTCATTTAAAAGATCTTAAAATTTTACAGAATTGTTGACAAACTGATATATGGAAATTGTATATCAGAATGCTTATTTAAACAGCGCAGAAATGCTTGCATATGCAAATAACATCTGCCTCTCTTCGATTCGCCACAGAATCGTTTCTATAAATATTTAACAATAACCAAACACGAGCTTGATCGAGTGCATAAAAGTGTTAGTAGACGAACGCACCTCTACAGTACTGGTATGAATGAAAAACATTTTGAACAAGCTTTATAAACTGAGTAAAGATATTTTATTTCTACAAAGTTTGCATAATAGCAGCATTATTATTTCTTTGGTTCCTTTTGTAACTAGTGTCTGACCATCATGTTTCCGAGTGCATTTGGTGTAAGACTATCGTATTTCTGGCATTTCTTTCATACAGTGAAAATTTTGAATTTTGTGTTGTCCCTTATTCTTGTATGAGAAACATTTGAACTTATTGGGCGGCTTTATGCACAAGGAACTGATAAAAATTATGTTTTTTGCTTGTTTTTAAATATAGTTATCGGCATATTTTAAGCGATTTCAGAAAAAAATGTGTTCATTTATTTACTAATTTTCTTATTTAACAGGTACCCTTATACTTAGGAACAATATTGAAGAAATTAAATCCAATGTCGGTGATATTCAGACACCCTGTATACATATAAATGCAAATAATGAAAATCGCAAAGAAATGAAAATGTCCCTTAAGTACTTATAATATCAATGAAAAAGATGTATAGAAAAGATTCGTTAACAGTTTTTGTATAAAAAAACTTAATTCCATATTACTCCTTCAAGCGTTATATGACCTTTTATAAGTCTAATTTGTTATTTTTCACATGCTTTTACCTCTAAAGAAAACCCCCATATCTATCCATTTGCATTAAAGACGTATCGGATTATGCTCTCATATATAATTCGATCTACCATGTTTCAACTTATTATATTTTTCCTATTATATCTAATTTTACAATTTATGAAGGAAAAAATAATTAAAATATTTGCATATAATTATGTTGCTTCGTGTGGAATTATAGAGAAAGTTCAAATTAAAAACATGTAGTTAAAAAATTTCCTTTTTGAATCATATACATGGTTTGTATATACAGAAAACAAAATTTTCTCTAAAATTTCGCCTCAATATTATTCCGTTTTGAAAAGTTTGGAAATGCATCTATCATATTCGTTAATTTCGTACCAGCCAGCTTTAATTATACTTGAATTAACAAATTCAACTCGCGTATTCTCGATTATCCAAGCTATTGTGATCCGATAACATTTCGGATACCCAAAAAATAAAACAGTTAGATTACAATACATATTAGAAATAATATGCACATGTGAGATGAGTATAAATAGAAATCTTTTTCTTTTCACTATAATTCGTTTCTGAAAATGTTCTTTTGATTCTTTTCTATTTCAAAGTTAAAGCCTACTTGAGAGAAATCTCCTTGGTTTTTATTAAAGTATAAAATAATAACTTGAATTAAAACTAATTGAACTAAACTAATAAAGCTATTGAATTAAACTAGTAAACCTAATTGAACTAAAGTAATTGTACTTCGTATAAAAACAGAGATTTGGATAATCATGAATTCATTGTAAATGTTTTAGTGATTTTGCTCTAAAAGTGATTCTTAAAAAATTGTTTAATGTTTAATAAGAAAAATAATAACATTAAATGGCATATCTATATGGAATTTATGGCGATTCCGTATTCTTTGCCGATAAATTATATAGATAGTCCAACGCATTTTTCCGATAATTACGTTCTTTTTGCCCAGCCGTATTATTTATATTCATGATTTGCACACATAGAAAACAATATACAGTAGAACCTCGAGAATTCGAACCCCAGGAATCCGAAATTTCGGATAATACGAACATCATTTTTAATTTTCTGAAAATTTTTATCAAAAAATGAAGGAAAAAAACAATGAGGAATCAGAAATAAAGCTTATGTTCATTCCTAACTTAAAAAAAAACATTTGAATTGGTTTTTAAATATGATGACTGCACCTTGATTGGCGGAAACAAAATCGGTTATTTTCTTTTGATGTCAGGAACTAAACCTAATCGCAGCTAGCTCTTTCACAGAATACCCAAAGTCAATACTCTACTGCATTTGGTATATCAAGATCTTTTTATCGAATTTTTCGAATAGTCCGAATTTCCCGAAATCCGAGCAGAGGTCAGCTCCATTTAGTTTGAATTCCCGAGGTTCTACTACTGTTCCTGAAATTTTTTCGAAAATTAAAATTTCGTCAAATAAATTATGACGTCAATAAATCATGTACGGATATGACTAAATATGAATGTAGATGAAAACTTCGCATTTGAAAAAGATCATACAGTTTGGCAGATGTTCTTTTGTCATGAAAACCATCTTTGCATCTGAAAAATTGCTAACAATAATAACTGGATAGCTGGTGATGTATGGAACAGAAAAAAAAATAATATATGAATTTGAAAGAAGACACAACAGACTGAAAATCACTATCACTGTTAGATTTTAAATCAGAGTAAATGGTTGTAAGAATTAGCTTCTTAGGATTATAACAATAATATGTTTGGTTTTTTTTCTTTGTTTTCTAGAAAAAAAGAAATTCAAAATTTTTAAATTAACAAATTTTTGTAAATTCAGAGTTATGATTAGTTAGTTGTTTTTCCCGGTCAATTTTTCTTCGGATGTTGAACAGGTAAAATGATTTTCTTTTCATCTTTTAATATGGTACCATAGCAGGTAATTAAATATTCACCATTCACCACAAGCTGTAGTTTGCCATAAAATATTATATCGACAATTTCTAGCAGTAGTTCTGACAAATATCTGTTTGTTTAATGTTCCTTCGAACTTTTCATCTTGCTTTCTTTAAATTTTCTATACTTGAAGCGAATTCTTATGTTCTAGAATTTATGTATCAAAAAACATTGTTTGAAAAATTATTTTTGTACCACCCATCATTACATTTTCTGAATTTCTGCAGCTATATTCACTTTTGTCGGAGAAGAAATTTTGCCGCCGCGTTTTTTTGCAGGAGTAAACAATATAAGGTACTTTATTATAAAATATGACTCGCGTTAAATTCCCCAATAAAAAGTTTTCACGATAACAAATATTCATATAATTTAATGCTGAAAATAACAGCCATACTAAATTAAGATGATGCCAATTAAAACAAATGGATGTAATTTTTACCAATTGTTTAATTGAGAAGCAATCCCGTAAAATATAAAATGATTAAAGTAATAATTTATTTTATTTTATGGATATCTTGAAACTACTTGAAATAATATGGATTGTTATAATGGTATTAAAAAGAGCGGTAAACATTCATTACTAACTGTTAATGGTGTGAAAAAAGGATTTGAATTTTACTATCTAAATTATTAAATTAACTTTTCTTTTATCCATAAAATTCGTTTAGTACATATATCACCTCCATTGCTATATTTAATCATCTTAGTACTGAAGTAAATCTACAAAATAATAGGGAGCATTTTCATGAAGATTCGTAAGATATTAACATTATTAATTTAAATCTAGATTTTGTACAGATTTCAGAATCGACGCTGAAAAATCTGATCTTTTTCGAGTAGTTCTTTTGTTTTTATATAAATTAATCAAGGCTTTTGAAGTCTGTTCTGACAGATATAAGAGCATAATTTTATGAACTGTTCGTTTCACTCTATACTCTTCGTTAAAATTCCGTTGGCTGAATTAGCAATGATTTGGTTTTTTAATGGCTCCTACAATTGAATTCATTCTGTTTTATATAAATTAATCAAGGCTTTTGAAGTCTGTTCTGACAGATATAAGAGCATATTTTATGAACTTCCCCTCTCTCTCTATTCCCAATATTTATATTTTTTCTTCCAATGTTTTTTAACATAGGTGCTTTCTTAGAAAGTATACCTTAGCAATAAATCGACAAACTTGCATGATTGCTACTAGCTTAAAAGGATTAATAAATTTTATCGATTTGAGGCGTTTAGAGGATTAATACAAATTTTAAAATGGAATAAAATTGATTATAAATTCAAAGTATTTTTTAAATGTTGCTCACCATTGAAACAGCGCATTGCTGTGTTCATTGAAGAAGTTTGACTGTTTATAGAATTTGCAGCTACATCATTCACATAAAAAAGTGTTTAAACCGTTGAAACAGTTCCACTCGAACTCATGTATAAATATTCATGATTCATAATAAGCAAACATTTTTTCCTTTCAAAACGTTTTTAATTGTTGTCATTTAAAAGATATCGCATTATTCCTAAACTTCCATTTTCTGCATATTTTGTTGCAATAAAAAATCAATAAATGCTTCTTTTAAATTCATCTACTTTCTTTACATTTCAGTATCAATAACTTAAAAAAAAACCCGAGACATGAACTGAAGAAACGTAGCATGAATCTGAGAGATAAATCTCGAATGCAAAATTTATTCCCATGATACATGATTCAGCGAAACTATTCTTATTGAAACTTCTCTGAATGCCGTAAAATTCATATTCTGAATTTTTCAAATTACTTTTGCTTACACAAAAGCCATAAGGGGAATTTGTGAAAAGAAATCATAGAGGTGAATATTAATATTTATGAAAATAGAAAATGATTGCCCACGCACAATTTGTACTGTGATTTGAAGGTGTTTCTGTGATAAACAGATTTATTTTAAATAAAAACACTTTAAAATTCTTGAATAGAATTCGCTTCTTGAAATTCTTTTTATACAATTAGAGATGAATTTTACAACTTTCGATAAGTGATTTACATTGTTTGGTGACCGATGTCTTTCAGTAAAATCCAATGCCTTCGTTATTGATTGTTCTTCATATTGAAAAGAAAAGGATTCAGCTATAAATTCTGTAACTGAAGTTAAACTACCAATCCTGCATGTTGGCTGCCATTTCATATAATTTAAAGTGAATTTTAGGTTAATTATACCACCCTTATCCGTTGTCGCAATTAACGAAATGATAATTTTAAAACTTTTCTGCCACCACCTTTTTATTTAATGCAATACAATGAATGAAAGCTCATTTATTTAAAAAGATATTCAATAACTTTTACTATTTAATGTCTGAAGTAGTGAAAACACTGCTTGTATGTAAAAAGAAACATTTAGTTAAAGATACATTAGACAAAAAAAACTTACAAATTTGTATTTGAACGTAATGCAATCTTTCATTCCCAAATTTTATAGCAGTTCATTGAAATTTTACTTTCCATTTAGTCCCATAAATTTTTAATGACTTTAACCTCAGTTTAAAAATGTTTTTTCATTCGAAAAGTGTGATTTTTTCACACCTAAGTAATATTCAACAGAACATAGTTTTCCCTTTTCATGGTTATGTGAAGAGCCGAAAGAAGCTTGATATATGTTTTTTTTTATTATGGCTGGTAATCCATTTATTTTTATTCGTTTATTACCTGCTTTTTAAGATGTAGCACCAGTAATTAACCATTTATTGTTTGGAGTACAGTTTTTCAAGCCATTTTTGATCGCTACCTCTTTTCCAATTTTTTCTTTTTAAAAAAATGTTTATCTCTCCTCCCAACTTTTCTGGAATTTCAGAATTTTAAGCATTTATCATAGGAATATATTTACTAGTTTTTAATCTTGGCAATTTATTTTAGTTAAGGGGAGTTGGAACTCTAAGCCCGTTAACCCTAACTCTGTTACTTCGATGTACCTTTTCTCAAAATCTGTTATAGATTCATGTTTGAATTTTTATACAAGTAAAGTACATCTTTCTCATTATACTGAAATGATTTTTAAAAAATTCAAGAACTTATTTTTTACAAATTTTTTGTGTCAGAAGAAAAAAATGTGAAGTTTGCAATTTCGATGTACCTTTTCTCAAAATCTGTTACAGATACATGTTTGAAATTTTTTTATAGAAGTAAAGTACACCTTTCTCATTATACTGAAATGAGCTTTTGAGTAATTTATAATTTCTTATAAATTTCTAAAGTATTTAATTAGACATAGTGAAATTTTACCCTATTTTGACACAAAAAAATTGTAAAAAATAAAGTTTTGGGTTTTTTTAAAAACCTCATTTCAGTATAATCAGAAAGGTGTACTTTACTTGTATAAAAAGTTTCAAACATGTATCTATAACAGATTTTGAGAAAAGATACATCGAAATGGCCAATTTCACATTTTTTGTTTTGGCACAAAAAATTTGCAAAAAATAAATTTTTGAATTCTTTTCAAAAATCATTTCAGTATAATGAGAAAGATGTACTTTACTTGTATAAAATATTTCAAACATGAATCTATAAAAGATTTTGAGAAACGGTACATGGAAGTAACAGGATTAGGGTTAACGGACTTAGGGTTCCAACTCCCCTTAAATGTTTCGTATTTTTATTTCAGTCTTCTCACTTCAGGTTTCCTCACACTCATTTATACTTTCATCTTACAACCCATTTAGTGACTTTTTAACGGTCCTACAGATAGACAATCACTGAGAGAACATTTCCTGCCTGAACCCAAATTAAATCAATCAAATTTTTCTAACATGGACACTCCACTTTCTGAATAGGTTTTGTTTTAAAATAACATGATTGAATAATAGTAAGAATTTTTTACTGAAAGATTTAAGAGATTTTAATCTTAATAATGTAGATAATTAAACACTTTTTCACGGAGAATTTTAAGCAGAAATGAATATTCATCAGCTTCTTTGAATGTTTTAACAGATAAACAAATAAGTACTTACAGAAAATATTGCCAAAATTCAATGAATTTTTAACTTTGTTATAGGAAGACGTAATCATATCTATTTCTTAAATCACCAAGAAAAACTGCTTATTGCATTGCAAGAATAACCCGAAAAATCACAAAGACGAGTTTTCAGAATTACGGCTATCCAAAATAACAAACAATTTGTAATTAATCTGGATGAAAATATTAATCTTTTTTTCAAATAAGTATTATCTTGTGTACTCAATATAATACTTATTTGAGTTCACAATATAATACTTATTTGAATATATAAAGTTGTGTTTATTAATCAATAAACACAATTTTGAATTACTGAGGTCCAGATAGCTGATATGACACGGTATGTATTTTAACACCAATTGTAAATATTTTTGAAATTCTTCACGCAAAGAATATCTTGAAGGTTTACTATGCCAGATAATCATTTTAGAAATTTTACTCACAATCTTATTATTCCGTCCTCTTGTGTTATGCAAAAAATTATGTGAAGAAATGAAAGCATTTTTTAAGAAAAAATAAAATCGAAGGACTAGAATGAAGTATATTTCCTATGTAAGAATATAAATGTTAAAAGTATTTTGTTGATAGATCATTATATGAGTAATTTTATTCTCTATTATGAGAAATTATAAGTTTTTGCAGTAATATTTTCATATCAAATAACAAAATGTATCAAATATCCTATATAAGTATTGAAATGAAGTACAAAAATATCTGAGAAATATATTAAAAGTTAAAATAATTCTATAAGTTGATTGTTCGTATTTTGTTATGATTTCAAATATCTAATTTCAAGTAATTATCTGAATTGTTCATGTTTTCATATAATACTGACAGTTAAATCTGCGAAAATGTGTGAAAGTATTAATTTTTAAATACATTTAAAGCATTTTATATACGTGAAATATCTTATTTTCATGATGATATCTGTTATATTTTTAGAAAACCTTGTAAAAATTGTAAAGTTCAAAACCACACAGTAGTTGAAGAAAACCTTCTACAAATACAAAACAGATTGGGAATAAGTCCAGATTCTCAGTGCCCGTGCAAAGAAAATCAAAAAGAACCTCATAAAGTTTATGCTTGGACGCCTCCAGGTTTACCAGCAGATAAAGTAAGTGAAAAAGTAATTGATTCAAATCACATAAAACCAATAAAAGGGAGGCATTTCACTAAAGTCTTATTCAAAATTGTTTGCAAATAAATAATTTCTGTATGGTAAAATCTGTAATTAGTTGTTTCAAAATATACGATCTTGTTTGAGAATATTTGTTCCCTACTACCGCGGTTAGGGCAAACAGATAGTGAAAAAAATATTATTTTCATGTCAAAAATGGCATTCTCTCTTCTTATCATAGATTTATAATCAGCTATTAGCTTATAGAAATGAGAAGTATTGAGGCTTTTAGAAAAAAAAGATTGTACTCACATATTAAGGATACATTTTTTTAGTCTGTATGACTTTCAATTTATTCAAATGGTATGCTCAAATATTTGCAAAAAAGAACGAAGATTGATATTAGGCAGTAAAACATTTAGACAATATTTACCAGAGAATATAGGGTTCCAATTTATTAATGATGTGAAAACACTACATGTCGAGCAAAAAGGTTGCTGAAACAAGTTAGTAATTTTTATTACTCGATGTAACCGAGAGCTGTCTTGTATCAGAATCAAAACACTTCCAAAAAATTAAAAGAGCACGTAACTCAAAATAATGATGATTCACTTTCGTGCAACCATCGCATTCATTTACCCTTCTAAATGAAGATTCCAGGGCCTATAAGCATTGTAAAATCGCAAGACTGGGCTACAAGATCGAAGCTTAAACAAGAGGATACGTTCATCAAAACTTAAATTTTCAGTTAAACATGTTTCATTTTCAGCACTAGAAATATTTTGTTGACAGGTGAAAGAATATTTTCCAACTGTTTCAGATAGATGAATATTTTGCCCAGCTTCCCAATAACAAAGTTCCAAGATGGAAGTCGCCTGGAGAACAGTACAGAGAAAAACAGCTGGTTCTTCAACTTCCCAAACAAGACCTAGCCCTCGCTTACTGTCGCTATCTTGACAAAATGCATCATAAGTCTTTCGAAGATTTTGTAAACATGAGGAACGAATTAGCACTCGATATAGCTTACGTCAGAGAATACCTCGACAAGCCAAAGGTGAGTAAAACTTAGCACACGCATGTACAGCACGCGACAAAAACATGTCGCACCTGTAAAATTTCTATAATGATGAATATTTTTAAATAAAATAATCATAATATTTTCTTTATGATTATTTTATTTAAAAATATTCATGTAGGAAGCCGTAGGAACCATAAATGGCACATAGTTAGGAAGATAACACAATGTCTTTCTTACATTTAAGAAGCAAAATTCAAAATTTAACGATCACAGAAAATACGTGACATCTGAAGTATATACATTATCTGATTAAAATAACATAAAGTGCGCGAACTGGTTAGTGAACCAAAAATAACATATTCTAATCTTCTTTACTTCGAAATCCTTCAATTTAACCATCTGGAAACGTTATTGAGATTTTCTTTTTTATTTGGGTGTTTCTTTGTGCCATAAATTGTACCCAATATCCTCTAAATTTAGTTAACAATTAAATTTAAATAATTCAAATCCTCCAACTGTAATCACGAATTATCGATGAATTCTCAACTGAATTTTTGTAGAGATACAGACAAAAACTCATAAAGTTTGATCTTTGGTGTGATTCTTTTAAAATTGTACAATTCTAAAAAAATAGTATTTTGTATCATAAAATAAAAGAAAATGATTATTTTATTTCTGCACACCGAAGCCGTTTCTTCCCGTTTAAGAAATACACTTGCCTAAGAATTTTTTCAAACATTACAGAAAGTATGTTACCTTTCACTTTTGTAAATTTATTGATCCTTTTTAGGAGGGAAATCATCATTCACACAGTATCTAATATTTAAACCTATCTGTAACCAAATTTTTACAAGTAGGCTTTTGAAGGTATTGTATTGTTTTATTCCGTTTAACTTTGAACGAGTTGGTTAATTTTTATTTTTAGAAACTTCCTTCTAGAACAATTGTTTAAAAATCTGTGGAAGATTCTAATTTCTGTAAGAAAATCTCGCATGGATGCTGCCACATTACTCCTAAAAATTCTTTCCAACAATAGCTTTTCTATTGCTGAAAAGGAAACAATGCAGTATTCTGTAAGAGTTGCTTTCCAACAATTATATACGTTTCACTAGGAAGCAAGCATTACAGCCCTCTTTAAATGTTGCTATATAGCAGTGGCTTTTCTACTGCGGGGAAGGAAGCATTATTGCCTTCTCTAACAGTTATTTTTCAACAACAGCTTTCTACTGCAGGAAAGCAAATTAGTTATCAATATAAACAGCTTAATTATAACGGGTTTTCTGTTGTTGGAAAGCAATACTTTAAGAATAATTCTTTCGCTTTAAAGCAAATGATAGATTTTAAATACAAACCGCTACAAAAAGTTATTTTCTATATTTTGCAAAATCTAAAACAGAGTTTGAAGAAAAATAGGTTTAAGAAAAATCTTTTCTTTCTTCTTCATGAATGTTGAACAAATATTAAACAAAAATTACAGTTGACAAAAAGTTAAACTACCTTAGAAGGATTATGTACTAAACATGACATTTAAATTTCATTAATTTCATATTACTAATTCTATCATATTCCAAATTACTCAGTGAAAAATTTCTATCAAAAATTGTTTCTTTTTTTTATGATCTATCTCCACTTACTATCACCATAGATTAACAAACTATTTTTCCCTGAAATGAGACAGCGGTGTAAAATTTAAATCAAAAACAATAAATTATTTCAGTCGGTATTAATCTTATATTAAATTCCTTATTCCGAACTATGGAAATTGGATTTTATATATTATCTTTAAACTTAACAAATGGGAACTCCTTTTTCATAGCATCAGTTTTATAAACATTTCTGACACTAGGATTCCATGGTTTCAGTTTAAAATGAAGGCAGGCATCCTATTGAGCATGTTATAAACTATGTTAACTAGAATTATGCTTGTATTTTGCATGACCTGATAACCGGAAACTTAACAGTAAATCTAAAGCGTTGGATCAAAATTACCCATCTGGATAATTCTAGTGCTAAAATGATGAGGCTGGAAATTCTGTCACAAGAAGGATAGTGAGATAAATTATGGCTCAAAGATCCGGTAATGATGGGGAATTCAGCACTCAGTAATTGATGTTTAAACTTATCCTTAAGAAATTCGATAGAATTCTAAGCAGAAAGTTGCGAAGAAAGGGTATAAATTCTTATTGAAACTAAATTTTATGTAAGAAAATAAGAAATGGCATCAATATATATGCTGAATTTATTATTTAGTAGTAAAATAACAGAGTTTTCTTTTGCTTGTAAAATATATATGACAATAATATCTAATAAAAGCAATCAGTTCTACCACTTGAATATCCAGAAGTCTTTTTGAGTGCTTGGAATAATTTTCTCTAAGAACTATATAAAGATCCCATTTCTGATTCAGATAACGACAAAATAATTCATTTCATTGTATTGAAACGTATAATTCGTGAAAAGAGCATGTATATGATTGGGGAAAAATTTAATCTACAATACCGGAAAAATTCAAATAAATTGACATCTCGCTAATATCTAAAATTTTTCATATCTTCTTCACAATTCTTCACAATGAATCTCTATGAATTGTAAAATACCTGATTCTTAATTTAATGCAAATATATTGCAAAAATCTGCACTAGCAAGAATTATTATTAAAAACTTTAGTATATATTTTTTTAAATAATAATTCGATAAGATATAATTATCAATTAGAAGACACATCGCCAATAAAATGGAATACGTAGTTAAATGAATAAATAGTTAAGTAAAATAATTATGCTAGGCTTGAAGAAAGAACAGCACTAAAATCATGATGCTACATATTTACATGTTTATCAACCTATAATGTATTTTTTTAGTTAAAATGACATACATTATAATTTCTCTGAAATACGATACCAGCAAATATTTTTGCAGCTAATTATCGCACTTTGTTCGAATTGCACAAAACTGATTTGCTAAAGAGTGGTAATAACATGTGATTTAAAAGTATAGTCTCTGTTTTTCAAATGTGGTTTGAAGCACCGTGAACTAGATAAATGATTACACCCCAAAAGAAATATCTATTTGTGAATGAACCACTGCTTTATGATAACCTCTGCTTTCTTTATACGGTACAAGAAGTGCTTTTATAGAGGACTCTTCAGAGGAGGACCTGATTTCTGATCACGAAACAAAAGAATTCTGATCACTAAAAGAGACTATGAATTTTCGAAAGAACATTAGTTTTAAAGGGAACTATTAAATTCAAATTTGTAACCGTCCTCGAAATGTTCTGCGGATTCCTATCATGTCTTAATCTACTCGACCGTTAATTAAAAAACGACGATTTTTGTATGATCAATAACTTCAACCACTCTTCATAAATAGCACTTTCAAGACTCACGAAAGAAAATCTTACTTTTTTCGAAACTCTCTTATTTAAAAAACCCTTCACAAATAAATACATCCTGGGAGATCTCTTACATCTATCATATTCCCCTCGAATGAACTTTCAAGCTTTGAACTTTTTAGAAGCTTAAAAGGAATTTTTAATGAATGTTTAGAATCATGAATAGTTTAGTTAGAATAAATAGTTAGAAAAGTGAATAGTTTAGAATTAATAATATAATTGACTTCATTAATGATGTAAATACCAACTATCTGTATGTAAGAAAATTATACAAATTGAAGAGACTTTGTATCCAAATATCAAAACTTTCTTCTGAGACAAATATACATAACTTTATTTATTTTTGAGTTGAGAGATTTGGATCGCTGTTCTGAGCATTAAGAGTATTAGACTCTTCGAAGCAGGATCCAGAAGTATTCTTAAGTCTTGCATGGGTAACTAAAAGGGTACATCATACAGCTTTATCTCTAGTTTTCAAGTGTTAATAGACGGAAAATATGTATTGAGGATCATATCGATTAAAAGGCCTATGCAATTGAATGTCTACAAATTAGGTGGCCCTGGCAAGATGGAAAATTCTCTATTATCTTCTTCCAATATTTGCACAATAACTGCACTATAATAAAATACTCATTGATTTCCGAGGTTGCAGTGTTAGCTGCTTACATCTGTAGTACAAAAGACTGGATATTATTTTAGGGATGCAATTAATGATTGCTTATTGAAGTTACAGAGACATTAATATGTGCTAAGGAACTCATCCACATCACGCTTGCTTTGAAATCTTATAACACTCCGTGAGTACAGAGATGGACGCAAACATTTAACAGAATGAGCTTCTTCAATCAATCTGCTTGTGTAGTTAGAATATGATTCGCAATTTTAAATGACTGTGTATCTGCTCTTCCTCTTTGATAGCCCTTGGAGTTGTCAAAAAATACAGGAAAAGCGCCTTATTGAGCACAGATTTTGTTGACGATAAACTGACTATTTAAATTCGAAAGAATAATGGGTAATTTAGAATCTGAGTATGAAGTTATTTACAACTATGTTTATTCAGCTACCAGACTTTTGTAGGAAAATTTTATTTCCCTTGAGAATCGGAAATTCACATCAACTCTTAACAAAACTCAATTAATAAAACTTAAAAAATATTTATGAATAACTAATATGCTGCAATTATAGAATCGGTCAGTATAAATAGTAATTGTTCAATCAACAAAGTAGTTCGAATCTCATTTGACGAATCTAAGATTTAATAAAAATATGATGGTGAAATTTAAACTTAAAATAGTGAATCCATCGAATGCCAACAGTGCTCCATGTGCATGAATTAAAAATCATTTAATCAAAACGTACAACACATATGTGAATCACGACACAAATTCAGAATATTATGATTCTGTAAGGAATGTAAGCATTCAAAACATTTTACCAATCATCATTTGCAGCAAAAATCAGAAAATGTTTGTTTAGAAGAGTGAAATAAGATTAGCTAGCTTCGTAGCCTTTCATTAAAATGTCTCATATTCAACCAGGAATTATTCAAGACAATACACAGAATAAGAGATGATGTCTTAAAATTTCTAACAGAAACCTTAATAATTCCACGACAAGTATCTTTTTAATGCACAAAGAATTAAATTCGTTTTGCTTATTACATTTTAAACAGATAAATTAGATATAAGTTGAAGGTATTTTCAGTAATTTAGTTAATTTTTTCTTATTTATTAATCCATGCTTTTTTTGGTGTGGCAGGAATGTGCTAAGTGTCGCGGGACGATGTTAAAGGGAGACGTGGCAGTCATTGCACCGAAATTCGGGGAGTCCGTTTGCTGGCATCCAGCATGTTTTGTGTGCAGCACCTGTGATGAATTACTAGTCGACCTCACGCACTGTGTTAAAGACAGAAAACTCTACTGCGAAAGGCATTTCGCCGAACAAATCAAACCCAGATGCTCAGCCTGTGATGAAGTAAGTGAGACACTTTTTTCAAATACTGTAGGTGCATGTCGTAACCACTTTGATGAGTACTTCGATCCATCGATACTGTAATGAATGTTTTTCATTTCAAATGCTTTTACTATGAGCGTGTAAAGTTATTCATTAATCGAGCATATTAAAGTGTTAAATAAAATAAGTTTAAAAAATTATTGATTTAAAATGTAATTGAAAGTAAGCCAAAAGCTTCTAAAACAATAAATCTGAATTTCAAATTCATAACAATAACTTTAAAAATTTCTCAAATTGGTGAAAAGTAATCGGATACTTAAACTGATAGAATTAAATTTCATATAAATATGCAATATGTTTTCTCTACGAATTCTTCCAATCTAACTATAAAATGGCATTCATTATGAGGAAATCGATTTATGTTTAAAAGAAACTTCGAACTTTTACATTACGTGAACAAAATCTATATTTAGCATAAATACACGAAATGAGGTTAGCTTAAAATGCACATTTCGCTAAACCTTTTAATAAAACATCAAACATTTTGTTATATGAATTCACGTGATGGAATTATCTGAAACTTTTTGTTACTCGTAAATATCCCAATGGAAATACAAATGTATTTTTCAGACACGCCTTGAGTTACGAATACCTAGTAATAAATAAAAAATGATACTTTCTTATTTTACTAATAATATTATCAAAACAAATTAGCTCCAAAATGCTCTGCTATTTTCTGTAATTTTATATTGCCATTATGCTCTGTTTAACCGTAAAAACTCATTTATAATGTTTAGTTTAGTTCAGTTACACTGACTTTAAGTTCCAGTTTTCAAGCGACAAGAAGGCTGTTTTGGGCTGGATCTAATATTTTTGACCGCGCGTCCTGTAAAAAGAATTCTATATCATAGCATGGTCGATACTTTATAAAACATTTATTCATTTTTATAAAAAAAAATAGATAGGAATATAATACGATTGTAACGACCGTTATGTGAAAACAGATCATAATGACATGCTGTATCAAAAGTATCTTTTCTATAAATCTGTAATTTTGCATATACAATAAATGGCTATTGTGATATCCATTTTATATTTAGAAATTTAATTCTTAATTTTTGAGAGTCAAACAGCTATCGCTCTAAATTGGGAAATCCATCTATTAAATATAAACCACTGTATCATTTTCATGCCGTTCGCTCTGATGACCTCGTACATAAATTGAGTCTATGTCGGTAAGAGGATATCAGGCTTAACAAGATGAGTATGACCAAATAGCTTTAACCGATAGCCGTTCTACAGGATTATGTGCTATGGTAGGATGGTAGGCTGTAACTAAATAGGATGAAGAAAAGCATTAGTTCGTAATTTAGGCCGTGATAAAAGAGAGAAAAGCACAGAACTGTCATGTCTTCCCTATTTGGGGAGAAATACATAAGATACCTAGGGATGGCGATTATTGCAAAAATAACCGATTTTCGGTTATTCAAGTTTTTTCACTTCCGGTTTAACCTGGAGGTTATAACCGCTCAAAATAACCGGTTTTCGGGAGGTTATAAAAAAAACAAACGCCGTTTGTAGACAAAAATTTTTATTAATACTGCTTTTACAGGAAATCAATCAATTGGCCAATATTTATCTGTCCATAAAACTCTTTCAGTAATCCGCTCACCAACAGACGAGCGGTTGTCGTTGATTGGCTTAAGATGATGAAATTCAAGGCTTCATAACTTGGTAAATCTTAGTCTAATTGAACCTAAAATAGAGCCTATTTCCGGATCCGGTTTTTTTGCCCGGTTATTGGATTTAAAAAAACACAATCGGTTATAACCGGAACAAAAAATAACCGAAAAAACCGGTTAACCGAAACAAAAAGATCGGTTTTCGGTTAAAACCGGTAGGTTTTTCCCATCCCTAAAGATACCTGTAAGGACGGTGAGTAGGCCTCACTCATTGATATTCGAGTTGGACAGGATATTCATTTTTGGCCTTTACTAAACCGGAAAAAGGATGAAAAATGTTTATTCAAGGTAGTCCCCACCATCCGCTGGAACATGAAAGTATGAGCCACCAATAGAGCACACCAGCGTCAACGTGTTAAAAAAAAGGAGGCATCACATTTAGAAATTTTCAAAAGTAAGAATTTTTATTTACTGTTAATAATTTTTATTTCGTATTTATTACACACTTTTGTTTAACTTGACTTGTTTCTTGCTTCTAAAGATGTAATTTTGAAATCGATTTTTCACTCCTTGATCTGTTAGAGATTGAAGTTTTGCACACTTGTGTGTTCTCAATTATAGTACACTGTTTTAATATTTTCAGAACTTAAGTATTAATTAATAGATTAGTTTAATTAAATTTTGATTCCGTATGATAACGCAACATGATAGTAAATTTCAGAAGAATTTATAACAAAATTCTACAATATTTATAATAATGAAATAAATTAAAGACTAAAAAGTAAAGAATAATTAAAGTAAAAATATATATATTTGCTTTTTAGTACACCAATAAAACTGTGTTTTATTTTTACAAATATATTTCATTAGAAATTCAAGTGATCAAGTAAATCGATACACACGCATCAAAATTTATTTAGTCTGCATATATTCTCAAATCTAGCAATAGCAAAGCATTGCCGGGTTCAGCTAGTTTTAAAATAAAATATTAATAATACATAAAATATAGTAAAGTTTACTTCAAATGAAGAATTCCCATCAAAGAAATTTAAATTCTAGAATTAAGGCCATTTTTACAAAGTTGTTTTTAAAACGCTTATTGTGATTCACTTCCGAGGGAAATATTACACCCATTTTTAATTAATGCGTACATTTACTTGCGTATTGCCACTCATCTGCAACGAAAAATTACTCAAATTTAGTTATTAAACATATTTACTCGCACGTTGCCACTCCATCCTGTGAAAAAAGTAAATATGCTTATTTTCTTGGAAATTATTGTGGCTATGATTAAATTAAGCTTTTTTTAAGAAATGTGAACAACAGAAGTAAAAAGTAGTACAGTCGAAATGAAACCATTAAATTTAAAGATAACACAAAAATTTTCCTTCTCGGATGAAAGAAAAAACAACATAGTAATAACATAACAATTAGAAAAAACTTCTAAAAAATGTATGTTAACTTTGATACTAGTATGATAAAAACTGATTTATTAAATGAAATAAATTCCTTGAAATAAACAGAAATGAACATTCCATATTTATTCTGCAATTAATTGAAACTATCTTCATAATGCGGAAGCTTTATAAAAAATGTTCTTTTCTTTATGTTTTACAAGTTGAGGCTTAAAAGGTTTTTTTTTCATTTTTGTTCCGAAACATAAAAGTAGTCTTGTATTGTTTTCACAATGCTTATCTATTTATTATAACCAGCTTCATAAGAATTTAGTTTTAGATAACCAGCATAAAAAAGGCATTGTTAAAACTTGATCACTGACATTTTCCAATCGTCCTTTATTGAAAGTGCTTCTAATATCCTACAAATAAAGCACGAAAAATTAATATTCTTTTTAAGAGTTACAATCATTAAAATGCTGTGTTGCAAATAATCCATCTAATCCCTAATTCGGTTTTAAAGCTTAATATATACATCTTAATCTGTGTAACTATTATTAACTATTATTTGGAATAAACTACATTTATTCCAAAAATCCCTGGAAATCTTCAATTCAATCCTATTTCTAGAGTTAATGTTCTATAGCTCAATCATCCTTTTTTTAAACTCTTTATAACTTGCATGGCTTTGATGCTTCCTAAAAACTTAAGCTAATGATATAACGTGAATAAATAAATTGATTGATGCCAGAGTTACTTAATCTTGACGCGTATTAAATGGTACGAAAAAGATGCTGAGAAGTATATCTGTTACTGTGAAAGACCGAAATTGGAGAATGTCAACTTTCACCGGTGACATAACTATGCGAATGTTGACATTCACCGGTGAAAGTCGACACTCTCCAAATTTCGGTCTTTCACAGTAACATATCCATAAAACAATCAAATTAAGTTTGCTTTCTAAAAACATGTTTTTTAGCTAATTTGACCAGTTTTTGTATCTTCTGAAACAGTACACTTTCACTCGAAAGGGAAATACGCAGTGATTAACCCTTAACTACTGGTGCCAATTCACACAGCAAATTTCCCGCGCGGTGTATTTTGTACGCCATATAATTCTAAATTTCTAGGTCAAAACATTAATGTTTTATAAGATTAGTTTTAAGTCAAATACAATAACCATGTGTTACAATAAATAAAAAACACTTAAAACAGGCGTTTACGACAGTATTATCCAATAATATAAATTTGTGAAATGCATATTGAATATTTGCAGATTTATAAATTTATGCATAGTTATAATAAAATAACACAAGTAAGAGAGGCGATAGAAATATTTTAGTTAGAAATTAAACAACTTTAATCCTCCATTAAAATACAAAAAATCCAATTAGAGCTAAAATAGTACTTATTCAGTGTCGGTTTCTTCATTGTTTCGAGAAACTTAACGATATAAAAACTTCGCTCAAGCTCTTAGGTTCAAATGAATGAAAGCAAAAACCTTATATCACTCAGCATGAGTCACCTGTAGGTCATCTGGGAGAAAAAGTTGAAGAGCGAAGCAGAATTAAAACAGCGACCGTTAAAGCTCCAATGGTGTACAAAATACCCCAGAGCGAGTAATTAAGGATTAAGCTTGGAAACAAAGCCAATTTCTTGTTTTAGAATTTCCCTTCTCCCTTCAATATGCTTCAAGATTCTTTTCTTTTCTTCATTTCTTGATTTTAGGCCATTTTTTCACAAAAAACTATTTTAAATTTTTGAAATCTTTTTACTTAAATTCCAAAAAGCAATGATTCATTAAAGATGATTATTGGTACTGGCACGTGTACGCATTTATCATTAAGATTTTCTCATTACAACATTTGATCCAAAAATGAAAATTGAGAGTATTGGCTAAATGATATGCCGTTCCAGTGAAAAATTTTATTATATACATTTATTGAAGTAGAAGCGAAATATATATGGATTAATGAATGCATGCACGATATTGCAGCTGCATTACTAAAAAAGTTTTAAATTAAATATTAAAAAAATATGCTGTATAATCAATAATTCCTGAAAATTGTCTGCTTAATAATACTATCCAAAGCCGAAACGTCATTACAAAATGATAATGGAGTGCCAAGATACGTGTCTCAATCAATCACTTCAGAGAAAAGAGACCTGATTAACAAACTTATTTGATGAAAAGGGAAGCGAACAGGACGTCTGTTCTTAGAAGTCTATTTCTGAACGAAGTTAGTATCAGCACTAATTTCGTTGGTGGCTTCTGACTCTACTCTTGGTTCATAAAGGTTTTTAAGTAGAATAGATTTCTCTATGTGACTTCGAATTCCAGATATAAATGAAATGAGTTAATCATATAAACCGATTCTATCAATCAATTGAATTGTGGTTTTTATGTTCCAGTCTTTAAAATCGTGATATCAATTATTAAATTAAAATTTTTGATACTTCCATAAATATTATTGGTATGGACTTAACGTTTTCATAAAATACCTATTAATAGAATAAATTTAAATTTTTATATTAAATTATTTTCAAGTCTAAAACAGAAACGCTTGCTGTTGCATTTACAGAAAAATAAAAGTATAGAGTATTAGGGTGTCTCAAAAAAAACTTTTTTAAAAAAAACCTTTCTCCCCAGTGTTTTTCCCATTCCTTTTGGTCAAAATAGAAAGTATATGAAGTTTCAGCCCTCTAAATTAATCGTCGGGTTTTCTCGTAAAGCCCTGAAATTTGAAAAAGCTCTTAAAATGCTTTTTAGAATTTTTTAAAAAATTATATGGTTACTAATGTGTTAAAAATAGTTTATATTTGTGCCTATGGGCATGTTTAGTTAGAATATAAAAACAAATAAGTATCAACTTTATCCTTAGCCACTTGGGGGGAAAAGCATAAAATGGTTAAAATTTGCACTAATTCTGCGTTGTTGCTTTTTTGGAAACACCATACCACAGTTACTGTATGTTCACAATAACAGCTTAAAAATGTACTAAAATGTTAAAGAAGGATATAAAAATGAATGCAATGATTAGTTAAAATCTACAATTTCATTTGACAGTTTAACACGTAACATTAAAAAAAAGCTTTAATATTCACAGTAGTTAATTGACCAAATAACTTGTAAAAATTCCAATAACTGTCAAATTATATCATGCCATCACTTTAACTACTTTAAATTTCATTCAAAAATGCTTCTTAAAGCAAGAAGTTTCTTACCGTACTTTCTTCAACAGACTGAAGTAGATTTTGAGTCTGTTCTTCATTTTCGGTTGTCGATTGACTAAAATCTTCCATTAGTTTTGCCCCTCGTTCGGCTGTGTGATTACTTTTAAGTTTTTTTTTGATAAAATTTTCATTTCTTTGAACGTGAACTCGTCTTCCCAGGCCTGAGGATTGGTTAAACAGGCTCCATCTCGGTTCAACAAAAGAAAAATCAACCATGACTTCGATCGAACCAATTGATGCAGTTTTGTGGTATGACTGAAAACAGAGAAAACAGGTTTACCAGTGGGAATGATTTTTCATTAGCTTTATATTTTATTAAAGATGCTTTAATCTTCTTCTTTTCAGAGTCTAAGGCTTTCTTAGAAAATAAAGAAAATGTTACTGCTTCTTCTGTCAAATACCACAAATGTCTACTAAAAGTTAAGCCCCAGGGTCGTATTTCTCGTATGTGTTCATGCTGCGACACATTTTCTGCAGTCAGTGACTATAGGGAATGGGCCGAGATTGTCCTAATAGTGTTGAGAGGAATTCTCCTCGGAGAATTAATTGACAAATGCCTAGGTCATTTCACAAACTCAGGTGAATGTACACAATATTAATGGATACTTTACTCGGCAAAGATATATGCTTTTGGTAAACAATTTAAATATGACAATAGTAAAATCCATAATTTGCATCAAATATGCTTGTTCAACGATTTGATTTTTCTTAAGGTTTGGTTGAATGCCCAAAATGCTACAGATGCTCCTGTAAATGGTCTTATGCTTTGGTAGTCCCTGAACTTGTACGAGAAATACGAACCTGGACTTGCCAAAGCTGCCCTTTTAACTTTAAGTAGACATTTGTGGTATTTGACAGAAGAAGCAGTAACATTTTCTTTATTTTCTATGAAAATGTCAGACTCTCAAAGAAGAAGATTACAGCAATCTTAATGAAATGTAAAGTTTATGAAAAATTACTTCCCAGTGCTGTCCCCGTTTTGCCTGTTTCAAATCATACCACAAAGCTGCATTAATTGGTTGGACCGATGTCATGGTTTATTTTTCATTTGTTGAACCAAACTGCAGCCTTGTTGAATAATAATCATTCGGTCTGGGAAGAAGATTTCAGGTTCAAAGAAATGAAAACTTTTATCAAGAACTTAAAACTAGTAAATGACACAGCCAAACGCGGGATAAAACTAAGGGAATTTTAATCAATCGATAATCAAAAATGAAAAACAGATTCAAAATTTACTTCAGTCTGTTGAAGAATGTAGGGAAAAAACTCCTTTCTTTAAGAAGTAAGTTTTTAATGAAATTTAACATAGTTAAAGCGATAACATGAGATTATTTGACAGTGACTGGAATTTTTACAAGTTATTTCGACAATTAACTACTCTGAGTATTTAATCTTTTTCTTAATATGGCTTCTATTTCTGTTTTTTTCTGTTCCAAACTTATCTCAGCAAAATATTTTGATATAAGGAGAAAAGTTTGATATTCTTATTTTATTTGTTGAGAAGTTCATATAGAATTTTATTACATATCATAAGCGTAACCTTGTTTACCTACATCCATCTTTTAAAATTGCGCAATCCAGTCCTGAAAATGAATAATCTTAACGAAATTTTCTAGAGTGCATTATTTAGGTTTTTAAGTTAAAATCCTTTTAATAAAACGCTAAGTTTAGAATCTAGTTGTGCATTTTCGAACAATTGATTTGGTTTAGTTTAGTTATATTAACGTCCTGTTTTGAAGCAACACGAGGGCTATTTTGAGACGGACCTCGTAATTTTGAACCGCTGTTAGTTGACGAAGACGACACCTGATCTGGCACACACACACACACACACCCTCCACTTCCGCACCACACCTCACGTCTGGGGCGGAGCCTTAACTTGTGAACAAATCAAAAGACTTCATACGATACAACGAGTTTTTCTAATTAAACTGCTTAGGCCATACAGAACTACTGCCACGCAGGCACTTAACGTCCTGTCCGGTATTCCACCATTACACATAACAGCTAAAATGGAGTATTTAAGGTTTAAAATTTGGACCTGTCGCTCGAGAGGACTCGATGGTGTTATTGATTTATTTAAATTGGACAAATTTGAAAAACTATCAGAGATCCCATTAAATACTAGAGTTTTAGAACTAAGAGATAAAGTCCAAGATAGTCATTTCGAGGTGTACACAGATGGGTCCAAAGTCGATGGTGGTCTTGGGTTCTCTGTGTGCTTTCTCCATGGAGAAATTCAACATAAAATTATATGTAAAAAATTGGAACCCAAGAACACAGTCTTCCAGGCCGAACTTGCGGCTTTGGGTGAAGCTGTGGATTGGGCTATTGAAAATAAAAAGAAAATCAACATTTACACTGATAGTAGGTCTTCCATCGAGGCCCTCAAGAGCTACGGGTCTAGATCTAAATTTGTAATTTCCATAAAAAATAAATTTTGCTTGGCGGAGGGATTGGTTGGGCTTTCCTGGGTGAAGGCTCACGTCGGAATCCCGGGCAATGAGCTCGCCGATCACTTCGCCAAATTGGCTAATGTTGAGGGTGAGGGTATGGATATCCCATTCCCTTACTCCTTTGTTAAATTTACACTTAAAAAGAAATTACGAGAAGATTGGCAAATTTATTATGGAGCATATGAAACAGCTTCTGGAAACCGGATCAGGGGTTTTGTTCCTCGCGTGGATACAAAAACTTTAATTAAAAGTAAATATTTGATATATTTTGTAACGGGACATGGACCATTTCCCTGCTACCTCAGCAGATTCAAAATTTTATCTTCCCCTCTTTGCGAATGCGGGTTACTTGGAGATCCTGACCATTATCTTTTTGACTGTTTAATGACGCAGGATCATCATCTAAAGGAGCCCTCTTGTGGGGCCGGGAGTTTGTGGCTTGGAAACGTGGTGTCGACTGCGGCTAATCACGAAAAACTTGTGAATTGTTTTAAAGTTAGTAGAGTGATTTGTGATAGCTTGAGTAGGGTGTAGCTGGTCTACCTCTTTTTAAATTTTTTATATTTTTAATGACATAGATTGTGGGATTTTATGTTTAATTGAATTTATATTGGATATATAATTGATTTTAATTATTTTCATTTTAATAGTATGCTTTGATTTTGTCATTTTGGGGAGAGTTTGTTTGGCCTTGTTCGATTTCATGGCCTTGTCATTCTGAGGTTTTAAACATTTGAAATAAAATTTGAGCTATTGGGATTTTTACAATGGTTTTAATAATTCCTTTTGTGTGTAGAGTTTGTTTGTGTGTTCGTTTTAATTTGTCTGTGTCTGTTTTGAGTGTGGTTTTGGGTTGACTTTTTTTTTGGTATTTTCGTTGCATCTCACACATTGTAACTTATGGGTGGAATGCCATTGATAATTAAAATTGGGAATGTATTGTTTGTTTCTCCCCGGCCATGGTAAATTTTTATTAGTAAATAACTTTCAATCCATATGCTGTTATTTGCATTGTCTCCTTGGCCGGGTGAGCCCTTGTAATGCGAAACTTCTATGCTAATATGTATTTAATTTCCACCCATGTTGCGGGGTGCAGTATGTATATATGAGGAAAAACTTTTAATAAATGCGAGTGTGGCTGGCGTCCTCATGCTGCTGGTGGTCAGTTCTCTTCCCCTCCGACTCTTTAATGCCTTAAACCCAGTAGGGTAGGCTGGGTCGGGGTGGGTTGTATAGCACCACTCCAGCGGGAGGACGTTTGACCCCATACGCATGATTTAACTTGCAACAGGCTCAACGGACGACGGATTTTCAGTGGAATCGGATTTCGAACCTGGACTCCTCCGGTTCCGAGACCGACACCTTACCTACCAATAGACCACCACAGCCTCTCTGAACAATTGAACAAAATACTCAATTCTTTCTTTTTTGTTTTTACACTTTAATTAAGCAAAAAATATAAAGCGTGCGATGTTTAATGCATTTTTTTCTTCAAAAGGAATTTTTCTGAATGGTTTAAAATCCCACCTAAGATGAAAATAATCGATCCCTACAGCATACACTGGTGGGCAAAATTGTAAACTCAAAACTTTTCACAGTGTTTTAACCATAATTAAATTATATAATCAATTATATTGATGAAACAAAAATAAATAGTAACAAAAACATCTATAATTTTAATATGATGCATGAATTAAATGAAAAAGTACAGGATATAGGAAACTGGCTAAGTTTAAAAAATTAACTTGAAATTTGGACATAATTATAAACTCATGTACTCAAAAACGAGCTAGGCCTCCATATTTCTGAATTACTTCGAATATGTGTCTTGGCAGACTTCACAAGCCTTCTCAGCTGCTCCAGTGGTATCTGGTTCCATTCTGAAAGTATTGCTATTTTTAAATCATTCTTCTTCTGATATTGACACCCATCTCGATTAACTATGCGAACTACTGCACCCTAAAGATTTCAAATGGAGTTATGATCAGGCCTGAAGGCTGGTCATCTCATAACTTTGTTATGCCAGAGTTCAAACCTTTGGTACATTTTGCTAAATGAATTGTTGAGCTATTCTGCTCGAATTCTCAATTTACCCCAGCAATCAGCGGTGAATAAGACAAAAGATTTTTGCTTTATCACCTATTTTCTTTTACTTTTTGTCTTCCCTTAAGAAAGTCCAGAGCTTTTTTACCACCCTTAGAAAATTCAGCCCAGACCATCACGGAGTCCATCAAAGTTTCGACTGATGGACTTTTTCTTCTCGTTTAATGCTGTGCTGGTAGTACCTTAAGTCATCTGGGCTGTCTAAATTGAACTTTTTTCTTCTGATCAGATGGCTGAGCTCAATTCCGTTGTCTATGACATGCACTACTGTGCAAACTGAAGCCTGGTGTCTATGTGATGGGGTGTCGGTTTTGATTAGCTTTCACTTTCTTCCATATCATGCTCGGGGACAGCTGGAGAACTGGTGTTATACTTCAGAAGTTCATATTTAGCTTTGAAAATATGAACAGTTCGGCTAGAAGAAACCCCTAGTAGATGCTGTTCTTAAGATAGACCTTCGATCTCACTCTGTGATTCTCAAACGAAGACCACTTCATTTTTTTCTTTCCGTAAGGTGGTGGTTCTTTAAGAACATTTTTGACTACTCCTTGCAAACATTTCATTAATATAGGAATTAGGTGTTAGGTCTTTCCAGCACTCTGGAGTCTAAAATTTTACCAACGTGACTTTCATAGAACGGAAGTTCTATGAGAGTCAATTCAAAAATTTTCTTCTTCATTTACTAATTAATTTATAACAATTTGTAATGACTCAACAGAATAAAATAAAATGTAAAAGCATGTGGGGGAAACTCGGGTGAGACGACGAAGAGTGTAAGATGATGAATTGGATTTTTTTTGAAAATTACCCTAGATAAATGCCCCGATTCTGCATCATCAGAGACCTACAGCGACCAGCTACTTGTGTCACACCGAAAGATTTCACCCCTTTATTAGTGTGATTCACAGTAACAGGTATTGTGTTTTTGAGTTGTTCCTGCGCAACTTTTGATTGCTGCTTGGTAAGGGATAGCGTTCGCCGAGTAAATATTTTTGATTTATGTATGTGATATTCGTAAGGAGTTAATCAAAACGTGTTCAATGATGCATTATTTTAATTTTTTCTGATGAGCTGATATCCCTAAATGCTTTTTATAATAAAAAGGTAAAGTCGGGTAAGATGACGAACGACTCCACGCTAATTCATGAGCTCGTCGTGCTACCTGACTGCAACTTGCCCTTCGTACACCTCACTGGGACTCCAGTAAAAAATGGGCGTCTCATTAAAAAAAGGAGAAAGAGGAAAAGGAAGATAAGGATCATTCTCACCAAATGGCTATTCAATACGTTTCTACTAAAATAGTTTTACTATTTAACTCTCATTTTTCAATGAATATAAAACAAAAGTCCCCTTCGTTGACCTCCCTACACATGAAAGTCAAAATAATATTTACTGAAACTCAAGCAATTTTTTTTAAAAAAAATCAGTATTAACTAGTTTAAAGTCTCTAGTTAAGGTCTAACCTAACATTTTTTAAAATTATTTTTACTTAGTAATTAATTTTTACACTTTGTCCTCAGTCAAGTACGTCCGTGGAGAAAGGAAATAACTTTAAAAAAATATCATAAATGGCAGCTCATTCAAATCATCATGAAAGAGTTTATAAGAGAGGCAGACAATTTGTTCTTTAAAGAAAAATTTTCGTTCTATTGAGAATTTATTGAATATATTCCAATTTATTAGTTCCATTTAGAGCTTGGTTAAGTTCTCAGCGTCAACCCCGTGGACATCATAAATAAGTTAAGAAAAATCTAATTTATAATTAAAATACAAAATTTTAATAGGTTTAGTATCGAATTAAAAAAAATAAATGTACCACTTTATCCACGTAAAAACCAAAGCACTTAAAAATTCAAAACTTTGTTTTTGTCTCCTCCGTGGACACAGCATCTCCACAGAGAGGATGGCATTGTCAATGAAAGAGGCAAAATCTCAAAAATCATGATACAGTTAGATAAATTAAAATAATATCAATTAAAAGTTCTTTGGTAGATATTTTTTATGAAACTTAGCGATTTTCTTTTTTATTTAAAAAAATTAAAATTGAAATTTTATTCTCGAAAAGAATTAAGGTAAGCAAATCATATAGAATATTTATAATATTAAAATTTCAATAATGTATAAAAAACATTTTAATAGCTAAGTTTCTTTTCAGAAAAAATGGGAATATCAAAAAAAAGTCAAAGCAGTCAGATGCTCAAATTCAGAAGAGAAGAGAGCAGAAAAAACTTAATACGAGACTTTACTAGATTGTTTATTAATAAATAAATATATGATATTCTTAATCTAGTATATAATTGATTACTTCCCTACAAAATGTTGACTTTCATTTATTTAAAATTGTTTGTAAATATTATTTAGCTAATGCACAGTCGGTGCCATTATTTAAAAAGTACTATTTATTTTTAAATGTTAAAAATCTTGCCCTGGTTTTTAATAACTAATTTTATTGTTTAATTATGAGAAATAAACCTGTACCAAATCTGCCCAATAATTAGTCAATTATGCTTTCGTTTAAAATGTAAAAGTTCCGTTGACTATTATGTCTCCTTCGTAGACAGGTCAAATATTTTTTAACTAAAAAAAACAGTGAAAAATAAAATAGAAAACTTGACCACAAATATAAGCTTATTTATTAATCTTCAATAGAAACATCCATGCACACACATTTTTTAGATTTTCTACATGCTTTTGTAAAATAATTTTTTTTAGCTATTTGAACCTTTTTCATGAGAATGACCCATAAACGAGAACTGTAACAGTTGAGGAAGGCTGAAGTTAATAAGACTAAATGCAACAAACCTGCTAAAAATTGTACAAAAAAGAAGAAAGTAGCTAAGCGACACCTCGACGTCTAATGATTTGAATATGAAGACTCAATTCATTAATTTGAATTTCCTTACGTTGACGCCGATGACAATCTGGACCCAGAGGACCTCGATAATGAAGACTGTATCATTTGAATTGAGCAAAGAAAAACGTAATTGGGATTCCAATGTTTTATGTGCAGACTCTGGTCCAACTCCACCTGCTCTGGCTTGGACAAAATCTAAACCCATGGCGAAGCGATTTTGTAATTGATTTCATTTCTTAAGGTTTGAATCTCAAATTTCGATTGATAATATTTCATTTGTTTTAGGCTGTTACTTTAGCCTGATTATGTTTGCTTTCTGTTATGTGCAATTTGTTATGATCAAGATGTGATCTCATCAATTCAAAATAGTTTTTGATAGCATATGATATTGAATTAAATTGTTATCTCAGTTTGTCATCTTACCAGACACCGTTCGTCGTATTACCTGCACAGTCGGGTAAGAGGAAGGAAATTACTTTTTTTATAAAATGAATTTTGGGGTCTCAAATTTGAAAATAAAAATTTTAAAAAAAAATTATTTTTTAAAGTAAAGAGCTACAAGAAGGTTTCCCCGAAACAATAATCCTCCTGCAACGAATATTCAGATCAGGAAAAATCCCCAAAGCTTAAGGTCGCTATCTTACCCGACTTTCCCCTATGTAAAGAATCAAAATCATTGTAAACGTAAATTAAAAGCAATAAAAAACACAAAAAGCGTTATAATTAATTAGTTTGAAAGAAATAAAACGTGAAAAAATATCGTTTCAAAGTAATACTAATGACAAAAATTTTATTTTATTATATCACTAACCGCCTTCGGCGACCAGCTTGTTTGCAGGTAATATGATTTCAATTGAATCTTACATCATTTTACATACATAGTTCCTTAACAACGTAATTTTCAACTTCATATTATGGTAGATATTTAACCCATGTTCTTTTAGTGGCCTTACACCTGTTCTGTTCATTGTCTACATGACGGTCCCTAATGTAGTCAAGTAACTGTCTGTGTCATGTAACATCCAATTGAACGCTGTCGACATCTACTTCACTTTCTTATTCCTCTTGCAAAATACACATTTGACTTCAACATTAAAATGGCGCAGCACATTTTATGGCCAGCGGCATGTTAGCTGGATTAAAACATGTTGAAAAAGGATGAAAACATAGCAACCGTAGTAATTCAGCATACTGGATATATTTTTTAATATATGTAATATATCAGAGAGCTTGGTTTAAACAATCAACAAAAATTTTGATGAAATAAATTATGACAGCAAAATGTATTAGAATATTACCTCAGCTTTCAACAATAAAAGAGAAACACACAATTAAATATTTATTTAAACAACGAAATCGGTTTGAATTGCGTCGCAACAATGAAAAGTATTGTAGTAAATTATGCCAAAAAATATTTTTTTTAATTTAATAAAATCAGAAAAAAATTGTACGGCAACTTAATTCAGATAATTGAAAATGTAATTTTTTGCACTTTCAGATGGCGTAAAAATATTTTTGTGCTATAATATTTTCGGCAGTCAAATAAGGAAAATGCCAAATTTTCGCTTAATTTTTAATTAAAAAAAATTTTAAGAAAAGGGCTCCGAGGTGCACATTCCCACCCTCTAAAGTATGTTTGTGCCAAATTTCGTAGCTCTAGGTCCAGCGGTCTGCCCTGTAGAGCGCCAATATACACACACACACGAACTTACATTCTCCTTTATTATTAGTAGAAATGTGAAACATTTTGTAAAAAATAAAGAAAAGAATAATAGCTAATGGCAAGATAGATTAGTTTTTTTATCGGAAAATACATTTATGCCAAAAAACATACTACACTCTAGAATTTCATATTTAGAATAGATTTTTTTTATTTTTAATTAATATTTTATTGTTTGACATTTTTTGTGAAAAATAAAGAAAATAACAGTCACTAACGCCATCGTGGATTACTTCTTTAATAGTAAAATGAACTTATTGGAACAAAAAAATAACACAGTCCAGAATTTTATATCTTTGAGTTTATAATTTTGACCAGATTTCATGTAATGTTAAAATTTTAAAGTTATTAACATTAATTGTTTTTTCATTTTTGATTCAGACTGATTTCAGAAGTATTTTTATAGAAGTAGTTTATTCATCTTTATTCAAGCATAACTAATTTGAGTTTAATAATAGATGACAAAATGAAATTTTTTGAGTTTATAATTTTGTCCAGCAGTGTACATAAACATTTTTAACGCTGTGATGTAATCCATTATTGTTTCTATACCTCATGTCCAAAAATAAAGAAAATTTATTATTAACCTGATGGGAAAGTTATTTTTTTTGTCGGTTAACAAGCAACCCACATATGCGTCACATTAAATTAGTATCTGAAGCAATATATCATCGCGAGACGTTTTCAGGTTAATATTAAAAACTGAAAACTTTTGAATTTGAAGTGTTCTTGATTACCATTAAATTTTATTAGCATCCATCGAGAGAATAAAGTATTATCATCCTGAACAAGATGTTTTCTCTACATAACAAGCTCCCGAGAGAAATGGCGTTTCCGACAAAAAGACTCGGACCTTTTTCCATATAAGTTATTCTTAATGAGCTCTGCGAACAAACTGCTTCGTGATTTACTACTGATGGAGGAATAATATTCAAACAAAGATCGATTTTTGTATCTTGTTAGTGGTTTCACTCTCAAAAAAATATTGCAGAGCTCAATTTTTGATAGAAAACTATTTAATCGCATTGTCACGTTTTGGAGGATGTTTGTTCAGTTAGATAATATTTTTGTCATTGAATGAATTATCTTGCGTAACTCAGTCGTTATGCAAGCTTTATTTTATTACTCCGACAATAATCCAGTGTGCAAGTTTGTTTTTCAGACGACTGGTTGGTGTAATAAAAATAATGTAGTCCCCGTGCTGATAGTTAAGCTAGTTAAGTTCACCTTTGCTTAAAGATAATGAATCCTTAATTTTTGCATAATTCTTCCTAAACTCAATCTAATAGATAAAACATCATCACATAGAATATAGTTTCTATAGAACATAGTTTATAAATGCTTATTTAAGCCAAAATCGTAATTATTTAGTGCTTTCTCTTACTTTTTAACTGCATTTTTCTTATCGTCAGAATATCCAAACTTCCGGCTATTTTAAACATAATATTACCAAAAGTTCTAAGATCTGTTTCTTTAAAATTTTTAAATTAAATTTTGAAACTTCAAACCAATGTTTTCATGCCATTAATTAGGGAAATTGACTTTTCTTTTCTCAAAGCTATATTTACTTAGAAAATATTGATTTATAAATATAAAATGGTTCATAATTTTCAAAAAGCTTTCATTAATTTTGACTTTTGTCTTACACAAAATAATTTTTGAATAGGACAGAAGCTTTAAGAATAATATGCTACCTAAATAAGGCTTTTTATATTGAATTTGTCGCTGATAAAATGTTTGTATTGCTAATAGTTTTCCATATTTCGTGCTATATGTAAATTTAGCATTTTTGTTACTTTTTCGCAGTTTTATCGCATTTGAAACAAATAATACTGATATTTTCAATATTTTATAGCTGGTTCATCGAACAACTTTAACGAAGCTTGTGTTCCATTGAATCTTGTGCCAAAAAACTGTAAACTTATGTTACCTTATCAGATAACTGAAATTAATTATGATATGACTTATTTACTTTTTAAAATTTTCTCCATTGGTCTTCAGATAATTTGGAAAATTTTTATCTAATGCAAAATATCAAATAATATTGTTAGTATTGATAGTGTAAAATTGATTCAAAACCTTCTTTTCGATGAAAATCAAAATAACTTCGTTTTCAATGACAATTTTTCGCAAAGTAAAAGAAATTTATCTGGAAACAGAATTGGAAAAATCGAAATTGCCTTTCAAATTTCTTGAGAAAATGGAGTCATTTTTACAACAACACTTTTGTATGTTTTTAATTTGCCACAAAAAAATATTTAACATTAACTATCTTTGAAAACTGTTTAGCTGGAGAGTATCATATTTGTTAATCGTATGTTTCATATGATGTGGAAATAAATAACATAATTTGTGTTAAAAAAATGTTAAAAGTTACAACTGGGCAAAACTGATTCCGCTAACACTGTGATATTTCGATTTATAAGATGGTATTGTATAGCCTATCAAGTTCTTAAAAACATCAAAATTTAACATTTAGGGTAGATTTTACTGTACTTAAAATACTGCTAAATAAGCGTATCCGTTCAACGAAACGTGAGACATGCTCAAGTTACTATTCATCCAATAATAACTGAGAAGTTACGACTTGATAATTCTAAAAATTGTACTTAGATATCAGGTGTTGATCAATACTCATCCCTTATATTTAAATGCATTTAATAAAAACACCCTTTTATTAATGTGTTAAAATGCAGAATTTTTTATTTCATTTATTTTCAACTCTTTGATTTATAATTCACTATTATAGATGTTATGGACTCTTGAAATCACTTTTATCTGAAATTCACTACCAAATTGCACCCCACTTGCATTGAATCAAAATTTAATTAAATTAATCTATTAACTGATAGCTGAATTCTGAAGATCTTAAAATAGTGTATTGTCATCTAGAATACACAAGTGTATAAAATTTCAAAGCTCTAGTGCATCAGGAAATGAGTAAAAACATAAAATTTAAATACAGAAATGAAATAATATGAGTTAGACATTTTTCATGGGGAAAAAAGTCGCATGGTATTGACTTCGTAATCAGATCAAGATTCAGATATGGATTGCACGTGCTCTGAACTGAGCCATATTTTCTCTTAAGATTCAAATTAATGTTCTTTAAACATCAATACTATCGAAGCCAAGTCAATAGTATCGGGTTTTCGGAACTATCGACTGAAACAATCAATAGTATCGACTTTCTCAAAACTATCGATGGTTTTCTCCCGGGCAATACTATCGATAGGCTCATTTTCAGTCGATAGTTTTAAAACTATCGACTGAAACTATGGATAGTAACGATAGTTTCTAAATTATCGACTGGAAGAACACCTATCGATAGTATCGCCGCGTAGAAAACTATCGATAGTTTAACTATCGATGTTTAAGGAACACTAGTTCAAATACCTTTCATGATGGTGTTGGGTTGAAATCTGGAAAGTGGGATGCTGGGTACCCAGGTGTCCTCTTCTCCACCTGACCACAGCCCAAAATTACTAGGTTCGTCCCTCATAGACTTCGTGTGGCTTCCAAAAAGATGTTTAATAATTAAATCTCGACGAAAGTACTTAAAAGCGATGTTTGTATTCATTTTATCCTGTTTTCAACTATAAATGCACTTTTCATTGACCGTTAAGGTTTCCTTTCAGTTGAATGGTCATAGGCAGAAAAATTTATTGAAAGTCTTTAAAAAAAAATTTAAAGTTAAGGCGACATCATAATACACATACTTAATACGCACTTATAACCAGATGTATCATGCTAGGAGTAACAGTAACTGCTTAAAAATTGAATCAATATGCTCTTCTGTCAGCTATTTACTTTAATTCGAATCTGAAACATGATTCCTGAAGACTAGTCATCGTTAATTTTAAATTCAGAAGTGGCTACTTTCAGGAGTCTGTATTTATCGTAATTACGTTCAAGCAATTATCATATGCCACATTTTCATATCCTGAAGATTCTGACTCGGAAGTTACCACAAAATTATGCACCACGCTATTTTCTTAAAAAAAATAAATTTTAAGAAATAGAAAAAAGACTAAAGTTGCACAACTGAAACAAATTTAAACAATTTTATAAATAACGTATATATTCCTTTGATTTGTTCATTTGCTAATTTTTTTGAAACTGCACGTTTCTTGCATCAGCAAATGAAACTTGATATTTTTTTAATATCAACTGAAACTTATCATTCGAAGAAAATCTTTTCTAGAGAATTTTGCTTTGTGTGGTGTTCATTAATACTTAATAGTGGCCCTCCAAACATTTTTTTCAAGCTCTCCAAAACTCTAGTGGACACATTTAAATACTCCCCTGTTGTAAATTGATAAGGTTCACAATAACTGCAGTCTGCAGAGATCTGCGAATATGCGGCCGATTCAACGATAATCAATGTGAAAGACACAAAAATTATAATGCGTTTTTGATAACGAGGTTGCAAATACAATTCATAGGCATTTACTTAAAATATTAATATAATGCTTCGCTAACATATTGTCAGGTATTCTGTAAGTTTCGTATAATTTGGTTGCAAACTGTATGTTATAAGCAAAAAACATGCGGGAAAATTAGGGATTTTTTAAGAAAACCTTTATATCTTCCCGAATATGCATGCCATTTGTAATAAATATATGTAAGGTGCAAATCAATATTAACTTTTTTTGAAACGAGGTGAGCCCAAATCCTTTTCCTCTTCATCACTTTCAGGTCGATTCCCTCGTGACCAAATCTTTACTGAAAAATATGAATTCCGACGATTGTACTTCCTACGTCTTGTTGAGTCAATGCCACGTAAAGTTGGTGCACTTCGTCGGGCAAAAGTAGGTCTCACACGATATTAGGAGGTATGACTTTTAGCACTTCAGTGTATAAAGGGATCAAAAAATGTTTTCAGTAAAATATTTTCTATTGAGTGCATCGACTAACTCTCCTATAACATTGATTGGAAGACAGGAAAGCGAAATTCAGACAGGGTATTGTTTCGATTTAAGAAACAATTCAAATTCCTATGGATTCACTTTAAGTGAAAAAAAGAAATTCTCAAATACGAGATCCCTCCATGACAATACAGTTTGTCATATAACTAAGGCAATGAAATGATATAATTGCACAATTTTCCACAGTGGGAAGTTTTAAATGTTCCAAGACTTCCTGTTAGAGCATGAATAGATGTACCTGAATTTAAAAAAAAAAAGAAACCCCTTTTAGCATGACTTTTTTTATCATCCACACCTAAATAACAATAAGTGTTGCTCTATCCTATAAAAGAAAAAACAGTTCTTTTCAAAAAGTCTAAATCAATTTAATTTAGTAACATATTTTTTATCCTAAGAAACAAAGACTTAAATAAATAAAACGACAATAAAAAATTGCGATTTTCATTTAGATTATCCATAATACTAATAGGCAGATATCGTCTTTTTCTTATTAATTAATCTTTCGGATTTTCTCTTAAAGGATAGTTGCCAATCCTTCATTTGTTTTGGCGCAGCTTTCTTGAGACAAAGAAGCTGACGTTGTTCTGAATTTCTATGAAAGTTGTTTTCGTTACAATAAAAGCCTAGAATAACGCCAATAGACGCAAACACATCATTTTTATCAGAAGTCCAGGTTGCTAATTTGGCACGAAACCAATTACTGTGCGGGGCATATGTCTGGGAAAGTGCTTTAACACCTAATAAATTTTAGAAGGGGTCTCAGACGCAGGTAGTGGGATCTATATTTAAGTAAATGGCCATGTGTTTAGAAATAAGAGTGATTGCATAAGCTTGGTATTGAATTTTATGTTAGAAATTTCTACTCAAAGCAACAGGCATCGCAAGTGAAAGATAACTCTGAGAAATAACAAGGCGTACATGCATGCCATGATTTGAAAAACGTAAAACTCGAGTCCTAAAATAGAAGAAGAGTGTCGTTGTATTTTAAAATGATTTTAAGAACTCAAAAATTAGTCAAAAACTGATCACTGAATTATCGTGATAATTTTCTGAGGTTTAAAAATGGAATTTATCGTGTGTATGTAAATAGAGAAAATAATTATCTATAAATGTATCCATCAGCGTCATAAATTATATATATTACTATACATATTATAATGCATTAGTTGTTCATAAACACATAGAAACATAGAATAATCTGTAGCAATTGCAATTTAACATTCTAAAAAATGGTAATAGATTTAATGTAACTAATTACTAAAATTGCAGTGGATTGCTTCAAATAATTAATGGTAAGAAACCTTTCCATTATGTTTATAGATAAAATGTTATTACTTGTCATAGCCATTACAAAACTGATAAACAGAAGTCATTTTTTAAAGTTTCAAATATTTTTATGGAAAAAATGCAGACAATTTAATGTTTTGTGCTGCTTTATGAATAAATCTATGCCTAAGCTTTTAAAATGCAAATTAAAAAATATCATAAATTTTTCAGCTGACTTTATTGATCTCCAACACTATATAACTACGATCCCCTGAAAAAAATTCTCAACTCCAAGTTTGGATCAGTTCTAAAAAAATGAATGAAGGACATTATTAGCTAATGATAATGAAAATAATTGATTTAAAAACGGCGTTGTTGCAAAAATATTCCGACAGTGATCAAACAGAAACCGTCTTAAGCTGTCAAGAAGTATCGTGCTGCCCTCTATTAGAGAACGGTCGCAGTAATTGCATTAATGAAGCGTACAATTATTGCATCAAGATAATTTAGTTTAAACAGCCCAGCTTCCAGCTAAGAATACACTAATGCTGTTACAAAATAGATCCCTGAAAGAGTTCTTTCCGTCTCCGTTGAGTAATTTCTTCAATTTCAATGTCGCCTTTCTCCGCGATGTTTTCTCAGACTCAGTTGAAACACCTGCTTGTCTATACATACAGTATTTCATAACGGAATGCGCAAGGCTCACGTTCTTACCACTCACATGCAAATTTGAAATGCGCAGAAAATGAATATTTCTCCCTACTTTCTGCTGCAATATCCATTCTTCATCCGTCATTGAATAGTGAAGTATTAGTCAAAAATTTCTGGAACTGATGCGTTAGTAATTAAACATTACTCAGTCTTGTCAGAAAACCTTTTTTAAAAAATATATTTTTTGTTTTTATGTTAACTCGCTGTGTTTTGTGATTGTCTAATAGAGCAATGCGTACCGTAATTTCTTCCCCGGTTCCATACAGTAACGAACTGAAAATGAAGAAAAAAAATAATTTTAAAGATAAGAGACGAGTAAGTATGTTTCATGTTTTGAGTTTGGGTTTTTGAAGGATACTATTTGTCTATGTGCAGTATACTCTGTGATTAATTTAATTCATTTTAACCGCTTAAATCGATATTTCAATTAATATGCATTCTTTATTTTTAATTAAAAAGAAACTGTATTTTTTAAGTCTCTTTTAAGTGACCAATGCATGCCGAATTTGAGTTCTAAAATTTTCAGTCGAAATCATTTATTTATCTGTTCATTTAGAATATTCTGATTTCCTACATTGATTTATCATGATTAATTGATTTTGTCTGAAAATGATTAAATAATTAAGGTCATTTCGGAAAATTCAATTCTTTAAAAAGTCGATAGTCTTGATAATTGAGGAGTCTTTTCTGAAGTATTAAAAGATCCAAATTTCCTTTTGGATCTTTTATTCTCACCAATAAGAAGGAAGAAAATGGCTAACACATGAAATGCCTAATCAAATACCGGTTGTGCGATTTAAAAACTAAACGAAGCAGCTAAAGAAAAAATTTTATACTTTACAATATTTCGTTGTCACTTCTGAGAGGTCAATGCAAATTCCACGGTTACTGTACGTTTCTAATGAATTTGGAACACTTTAATAGACATTGTTGAATTGTTTTTATTACAATACGTGAGAGTGACAGCGTTCTTGATTACTGCGAAATAGTAACATTACTGGGAATCTTTTCTCCGCCTTTTTTTAAATGGAAGATGTACATTTCTGATACCTTTTGGCTTTAAGATGAAGGGATTTTTTTTTCTTCGCTATTTCTAAATGCTCGTCTAATTTATGGATACGTAAAATAAGCAACTTTATAATATTTTAGCCAATTATTTGTTTATAAGCTCATAAAAATTGTTTTAGTGGTTCTAAAAAATGCCATACAGTACTGTTATAAAATTTGTGTGACAAAACGTCTATTGTTTGACTAAAATCATGCTTCCAAAATATACATTCTTCTCTAAGAATTCATTATAATTTTTTTAAATTCATTTCTATATGTAAGATGTAAAAAAATTCCATAATGTAATTCTCGATTTATCGAAAATTGAACCTCTTTGAATTTGCGGTAAATCGAGAGTTTCATCATACATGCTGCTATAATTTGTATTAATTCGTTACTTCATAATTATTTACTTTCAGAGTCGTATTCTTGTTTTACTAAACTGCGTCTTTAGTAATAAATGTGCTTTGATGAGGTAATAATTATGTCTTCATGAATTCACATTTTAATACCTTGAAAATTAGTTAGATACAGATATTACTTTTTAAAGACTTTTTTATTTCAAAAATAAGCAATTTTGTCTATTCTTTAATTTTACATTCTGTTAAATACTGATTATCCAATCCATTTGACAAACATCCTCTATCAAAGAAACGATCAAGAAATTGAAATGAATGGCACGATAAATAAACTGACAAAATAATTCATAACATGAGATAAGCATGCTTCTACACAAATTAAGATATTTTGAGTAAATACCTTTAATACAGCACACAATTGTTTTAAGCCAGAGATGAGGGCAAGTGTTGAAAACTTATAATACTATGTTCTACCTTAGAAAACTAATTTAGATCCTTGATTCAGCAAAGTTTAAACATACAAATGTCTGTACAGGCCTGATAGTGCCAAATGAGTTAAAGTTTGGTAAAAAAATACCTAGATTATTTTGATTGACAAATACCTTCCATATTGATATTTTTACTAATAAAGAGACCAGAGATAGAGTTTTCTCATTTGAATTACTAGCGAGAAGTTGCAACTTTGAATTTCTCGCTGGTACTCCTGAACTTGCAGGCATTATTTTCTTTTATTCGCCTACATATTTTCAAGAGTCATAGACAAAATTGCTTAGCTAGTGTTAAACTATTATTTTAGTCTTTTTCGTCCACTGGTGGAGCGACATTTCTCAATCTGTTCTGAGACATTATTAGGATTCACTGAATCTGATTTGTTGTAAAAAGATATACTTTTTCAATTTCTTAGCAAATCCATCATCATAAAAGATTTTTCTCTTCAATTATGAAGTTTAATTCATTCTTCAGTAATAAGTTTCAATTATAAAGTAAAGTAAAGTGACGCATTTACTGTTTCTACTAACATTCTGTTAACCAAATCTTAATATTTTTTACCTAGTATGATAATTTCTCAACCGTCATGATACTGCATGTGATAGTGACGTCATGATACTGCATGACCCATGCATGCAATGACAACATAAAGTCATGTGACACATTGTGCTGTACGTGACCAGTCTAAAGAATAGGACGTCTTATACGTGATCAGCCTCCATAATATGGAAAACTGTGAGTCAAGGAAAGCCCTGATGAGCTTCTTATCAGTGGACTTTCTAAGTAGGAGACACCAGGTGCAGATGTTGGCTTGCTTCCACCCTTTAATCAACAGGTGGTTCTATAGGAAAAAAGGCTCCCTTTCTATTTATATTACTTACCATGATAATGTAATGTAACAGAATATGGAATAAGGGAACTTAGACTCCTTTTCATTTTAATAACAACCCCCGACTGCATTACGTGGCAATCAGGTATGAACGCATTTATCAAAAATCATTTAACCTTCTCAGATTTTAAACTTTTCATTGCCAAAATCTTCGTAGAATTATTGTTCTTTAAAGGAAACTTGTTACATTTGTTGGAACAACATCCTACGTTAAATCTATTCTTGAAGCTGTTGGAAAGAACAAGGGATTTCTAAAGTAACAAGGACAACAATTGAGCTTTCATTCTATTCACAGAATTTTCACTTAATATCACATCTATAAAATGCATTTAGGGCATTTGCATTGTCAGAAAGTTGGTGAAATCACAATTTCTCGGCTATTATGTCAGGCTCAGGTTAGATTCGACTAATCATGTTACATTAAAGATGATAATTAACAACTTTGATCATGAGTAATAATTTAATTGATGGGAAATAATTTGTCCTTGAAAAATTGATATTAGAGGTCAATTACTTTGTAATTTTTTCCTTTTTTCATATCCCTGTTCGATGATAATTTTATTAATAGATTCCCAATGAATATTGTGGATTAAACTTTTCCCTCGTAAGATATATCTCCTTTTAACCCTTTGAGGACAAGTAACTTTTTAGAACACTGAGATCAGGTGGCGTACTTTATGCGCCATCTCGTTTCTTCCAACTCTACACTTATTTAATTACACATAACTTTATTTTTTATGGTATAATAAGATTAGAGGTTGAATGGATGATACAAACATTTGTGTTTCAGTTTGAGTCTCTATATTCTTCGTGAACTGGATTGTTCTCCAAGTCAGTCTCAGAATCAGTTTAATCAGTCACTTCTCCGTTGAGATATAATGCATCAGATTCGTCCTCAGCTGCTATTTTTTGCTTAATTCTTCAAAAACAGCCGGATAATGCTCTGTAGGAATAATTTCCCGCCATTTCGTGATAGCCGGGTTGGGTTATGGAGAGAGTTTCATGAACTTTCAAGTCAAATCAGACCGAATTGATTCATTCATTGTCAGTGGAAACTATCGGACCAAGTAGGAGGAATGTTAATACGAGGTTAGACGGGTGGCGAGCGGTCTACCTTCTATAGTTTTTATTCAGCTTATGATAAATACCCACTGGCACACTCTAGACACCGTACCTGTCCGCAAAAGGTTAACAAAAGACTTTTTTTACAAAGAATGGGCAGTTCTCTCGTCTAAAAGTTTTTTTAATTAGCTAAAAGGCTATTTGCCGCTTATTAAAGAAAGTCAGAGTAGAAAGAAAATGTGTTCAATAAACTCAAGTTCAATTTATGATCTTTGTTTGATAGCTAAGCAACCATGGGGTTTCAGGATTGGTCATTTTTCTATTTTAAAGTTTATAAAAATTCTTGGCAAAACTGAATAAAATTACTCCCCAAAAGATGAATAAATTCCAATGTATCCATTATTTCTACACTATTAAGCTGTAACAATATTCGAAAGCATGTGAATAAAAGACCGCACGGGACTCTTTTTACACTAAATGTGCTATATCAAGATTAGATCATACTGGAATAAAGTAATGTGCAGAATGGCAAAAATATCACATTATTTTTTGCTTTTTAGTAGGTAATTTTCAATAATTTTAAATGCTTCTTTCGTGAGTTTCGGTACATTGCAGAAGCGTACAACGAGTATACATTTCATATGCTTTATAGGATATACAGAAAATGCGAATTTTTTCAGGCCAACTTAAAGTGAGGTCTGTTATGATAAAAATGTTGTAAGAACTAAAATAAGTTTGAGGGGGAGGTTGCACGCGTATTCTATATTAAATTAAGCATGATTTCTAAGATAATTCAATGTTCAAATATTTATTGCCTCTAAAGACTAGAACAATATCTTCCTCATACCTAACGATTTGCGACGAATACAGTCGTCGAAAGATCTCCAATTTTGATTTCTTTAAATGTAATTCACTGTTTACTTTTCCGGATTTAGTTGGGTTAGATTAATTTCCAGTTGGGAAACCACCATATGACTACTTTCAAACGTACCTCGTTATTCAGAACCGTGTCAGATGATGAGGACGAGACGTCACCATCCTCTCCAACCTTCAACACCGTACCAGGGAGTAGGCATTTCACTTCATATTTTCACAAATTTAGCGATTTGAGATTCGTATATACGGTGGAACTCTGAAGGGTTCGAACCAGCAACACTCCTGCCCGTGGTCGGAACTCAGCTAGCAGGCCATAGTGGCTAGTTTCCTCGAGAGAACTACTAATATTATGTAATAATATTCTGAAGAGTACAAAAATCAGAAAGTTGTTTTAAAAATCAAGTTTCGAAAATTTTTTATCATCTTAAAACGAAACATAGCATTGACATTTTTTTTCCCCCTAAAATAGTAAGAGAATTTCATTTCAGTCTTGTGCTCACATTAAGTGTACAATAATAATACGAAACAGTAACTATGTTTTTTTCTATTATTCAGAGTACCACTTCAAACCCATTAATAAAAACCTTATTTAAATAATATCATTTCAGCTCTTTTCTTTAAGTTTGCATTGATTTTTAAAAAATCATTGTAATAATCAAGTATATTATTGCAAATGAAAATAGATAGGAAAGTAGTAGGACAGTAGTAGGAGTAAAAAACTATTGCTAAAGATAAACTTTAACGTCTTTTCTTGTCTTGTTTGACAGTTAATTTTTAAATTAAAACATAATTGTGATAATATTTAATTTTTAATTACCATTCACTGTAGAGTAAAAAATAAACAACTTATTATTCTGGAAGTAAAAGTTACTTAGCCTACTGTTATAAAAAAATAACATTTTTTTATCATCAAATCATTTTTTAAATTTATTATTGGGAAATTAAGTTTTTATTTACCAAAATTTTACACAATTCATTTTTTATCACTTAGCGTTGCAATTAAATGACGCAAGGGAAATTAATTTAATAATATTCTTATTTTTGTTTCATTTTATTATTCTTTTCTCAAAGTTTGTAATTAATCTGTGACCAATGCATGTTTCATCATTTAATAAAACTGCTAGATTTAATGAAGGTAAAAGAAAGATTTAATTTTTTAAAACCCCTTTGGGAGAAATAAAAGATTTATTTTAAATTTAAATTAAATTACGCATATATGATGGGAGAAATTATAATAAGTAGCTGGTTCAAATACTAGAATCCTCCTTCATTACGTTTATCTCTCATATATATAGCGGGATTTTTTTTTTATATAGAACTTATAAGGCTTCATTGGTTGTGGTTTGACAGGAAAAAAATGATATTGAGCGTCTATTTTTAGAAAGAATCCGATATATACTTTAGAAATTATTGGAAATACTTTGGATTCTACTTTACTTGATGTTCTCAAACGATATAAATTTCATTATATTATAGAATGTAGTTTAGTGATGTATGTTGAACTGACCGACTCGTAATAATTTTAACATTGATAAAGATGTTAGAGAAAGAACTCGTGATGTTTCATTTTAACAGTCAATAATAGATGGCAGCACAAGCTACAATAAGTTTCTTCTATGGCGTATTGCATCATGAAAAGGTCGAAGAAAATGCATAATGAAAAATAATAAATAGATACACGATGCTTTATCATCCGCTTGAAAGGATAGGGGGGAAGAAGTCCATTTTGACGCAAGAAGAAAAGTTTTGGTTTCTTAAAGGAAAGGAAGAGGAGGAAGTTTTCTTAATTGAAGGGCAACGTGTGGGTAGAATCTCGTGCTCTTATAATTCTAATTAAAATGTTTATTGTCAGTTTAAATCGAAATTTCAAAATCTGATCGCGCGAAGTACGAAAATTTCCAGTCATCCCATGAGTATCGTTTATTCGTGGTAAAAAGGATTTGAAATAAGAGCCTAATTGCATTTTATTCACAACAGATGTTGCGTGGTCCGGTCAGCAGGAATAAAGAATTGCATGTCTTTCCTGGTTTGTTTATTATTTCATCCGAAGCAACGCGATACTGAACAGAAAGAATTTTTTTCGTGAAACTTGCTACACCGTAAGTTTTTTTTTTAGTAGAACTTACATTATTTATATAGGTTTAAAGTGTTATTAAACATTGTAGATAGATATGAATTGTACATGTTTTGTTCCAATTTATTAATCGATATAATTTAATGGTTGAACAGTTCTAAAGGAAAAATTGAAATATACATTTATATTTTAGTTAGATTATATTTTTTAAATATGATTTACATCAATTATAATTTTTTTAATATGTTTTATTCTTCACTAGCCAATTGATAATCCTCCTTAAAAATTCAGATTTTATTATTATTATTTAAACGTTTGTAATAAAAAAAATTCCCATAAAGGCATTTATTTTCTTACTTTATGAGTACAAGACAATATTACAACAAAGTAAGGTTTCTTTTTCCTTTTTTCTTATCTCATGATAAATGATTAAAGAATAATATTTGTAAGAATTTTCAAATATGGGAAGCGTTAAATTAATTTATATAGTCAGTGAGAAGAAGATCTAAAATTCCATGCTTAAGAAATATTTTTAACGTGACAGTTTGAAGGACTGCTTTAGAAAAAAATAAGCGATTTTTGAAAACTGGCTGTTACTACACTTTGCCTATACTTATAAAATAAATATTAGAATTCAAAAAACTAATTAGTATTCGACGTATCATTTTATATTTGTTTTAGCATACTGATTTATTGTTCCTATTATAATAAAATTAAATATTCTTTACCTATTTACGAGAAAAACGGCTTATTGACATTGGAAAAATAATTTCATCGTAGCTCTTTTAGCGTTGCACTCTGGCAACGTTTATTTTTGTTATGAAAATTTTTTACAGCTGTAAAAGAAAGTAGATTTTAACAGAGCCGGCTCCAGGGCGCCAATTCCTAATCATAAATTTGAAAATTCACGCGGATTGTCTTCATAGCACATTTAAGTCTTTTACTGTAATTAAATCATTTACTACAGTTAAATCTTAATTATTATAGTTAAATAGAAGATTTGTGCCCGTCAAAGACAGGCTTTTAACCCTCCAACAATATCTCAGATATGATTGTCACAGACTTAATTATGAAAGGTGTAGTAGAAAATCTTATGCACGTTGGCAGAGTGCTTAAGAAATTTAAAAAAGCATGAAAAACAGAACTGATGAATCAATTGACGGTAATTTTCGTCTTGTAAATGACTTAACTTTTATTTTATCTGAGTGAAAATGATGCAAAATCCATTAACAGAAAAAAAATGCATAACCAAAATGCAAAATAAAAAAAAATGCTGAAAGAAAATATTAGTAATAGCATGCACCACAAATTCAAATCTTAAGAAAAGAAACCTTTTAACGAAAACAAAAGTATTCTAAATTAATAGCATGAAAAGCAGAAATCATTAATCAATTTAAATGAATTTCATTTTGTAAATAACTTTACTTTTAACAATTAGTTTCGTTTTCTCTGAGTAAAAATAATGCAAAATTAACACTTTGTCATATATTCAAAAGATAATTAATTGAAATAGAATTTATAGCATTTAAGATAACGACTTTTAAATATTCAATTCAAAAATTAAATACGTGAAAGGAAAAAGATATTGGATGCATGTAAATAGTCAAATACTCTAAATATTAACATGTAATTTCATAACAATTCCAATGAATTAATTATATTTTGTTTACCAACACTCAAATCAAAACTAATTACAAAAACTGAATTAAAAACAATTAGTAAGATACTTTAAAAATACTTATAATATGTTTTCTTCTAGTTAAATCTTCCTTATTCATAGTGTTTAACAGTCCGTTAGATACTTTAAATGATCCCATAATTTAGCAAAATGATTCAATGTTTCCCAAAAAAGAGAAAAAAATACGCAAAATAAAAAAATGTCGATGGATTTAGGAAAATAAATTAATTCTGGTATACTGTTCAGCAACGGATTCCGAGACTACCACTTTTGGACGATTTTACACCGGAATGGGGTGTCAGTCAATGAGTCATACGAGCGCATTTCGGAGTTCTTTTTTAGATCACGCTCTGTAAAATGTAAACATCACCCTTCCATTCTTCACTTTCCCCCTATTTTGATGAAAATAACTTCGCCCGGCGCGTGCGCAAAAGCGCGGAGGGGTTCCGAATCCGTTGCTATACAATAACTCCTGTTTGATGTTAAATCAAATAAACAAAAAAATGCTGAAAGATTTAGGAAAATAAATCAATTCTGGTTTAACTCCTATTTGATATTAGAGGCCGCGGTGGCCTAGTGGTAAGGTCTCGACCCCGGGACCGGAGGGTCGCAGGTTCGAAACCCGATTCCACCGAAGATCCGCCGTGTATGGGGCCTGTTGCACGCCAAATCATACGCAGTGGCCAAACGTCCTCCCGCTGGCGTGGAGCGGAAGCTTGGAGCGGGGGGTGCCAGCTCAGGTGCCGTCCTCGTCATCTGACCGCGGTTCAAAATTACGAGGTCCGTCCCTAAATAGCCCTCGTTTTGCTTCAAAACGGGACGTTAATATAACCTAACCTAACCTATTTGATATTAAATCACCATAGAATTAAACAGCATGTGTATGATAACTTGTAGACAGATAAAGAGAAATTTATGATCTCATAAGCTGCCTGAATCTCTTTGGCACGTAGCCAAGCCGAAAGAAACCACGTGAGCGTTACTTCAATTTCCGACTTATTCTAATATATATAAGTATAGTTAACAATTGTAGTTAAATCTTCTAGCATATGTACCAATATACGATATATACAAGGGGGAGTGCCGCAATAATTTCGCACATTGCGCCGAATACTCTGGAGCCGGCCCTGGCTTTTAGCATTTCTTATTTGATGCATAAATGTTATCAGACGCCCTGAACAACTCCTGTTTTTGACTGTTTGTCTTGGCTTGAAGAAACTTTCAGGATTTGTGCCGGTTTTAAATAAAATGTCCCGGTTTGTCCAGTTCTTTATATACTAGTAAATATTTCATCTAATTAAAGAAAACTATCGAAAAATAATTTTACAAAAGTTGCGTCTGAAAAATTTTTCTCAATTTTTGTGATCACAGAATATGATCACCATGTTTTGGTTCATAGTAGCTGTTCAGTGTTATAATTTCTGTGAAAATTATTAATTATGTAGGCTTGTGTTATCATTTCGTGACTAGTGTCACTAGCAAACAAAGCGCTGTTCAAGTACTGTTATCTGTTGTTGACCAAAGATAATTTCTGACGGAAGAAGTTTGTAAATAGAGGAGAGTGAAAGATGGTATTGGTGCAGCTTGCAAAAGAATGGAGTTCCTACTGCCGCGAAAAAAAAATCTGTTGCTTCCCAGATTAGAATTTAAAAAATTTGATTAATTTTTTTTAATTCTCCTTTCTAATAAAATTTCAATATGTTTCAGTCGCTAATTTTGACCCTGCAGATGTTCTTTATTTTTTATGTAATTTCTTACGAATATTGCATTCAGATTCTAATGGAAGCAGGATTTTATCTGACATGTTGGACAACGTGCTGGATTACACTTGCAGAACGCCAGATAATCAAAATGCAAAACGGGGCACCAGCAGATTCCTACCAGTAAATAACAGGTTGAAACCTATGAAGGTCATCACTTTCATACTGTTCGAGTTTACATTAGTATCGGGCTGGGTCAACAATTTTTAATAGGGGATAGTGGATCACTTCTAAAACTTTTCATTTTTAAAAATGATTTTAAAAACACGATAATTCGCGTCACTTTATTTATAAAGCCTTCGCATTTAAAACTGTTTTTTATAAGAAATGGTAAGTTTTGCTCTGTTTTTTTTACATAGAAACTAAGAGGTAAACGTAATAGATTCGGGTTTGGTCTTCGTTTTTTGTATTGAGTCGGGTATAAAGGCCAGCAGATTAAAAAGATTCACACTCAGATTAAAATTTAATGGACGCATTAAGAGCAGAGTTTAAATTTTATTCGGATTTCAAATTTTACTGATAGCACAATTGCTTTCATATGCAATTTAAATTGGGCACAAAATGAATAAACCTCGTTTGATAGGAATATTGTATCTTACAACATACTGGATATAGTTTAAATGTAAAGATATCGTCTGTTATTTCAACTGACCACTGATGTTTTTAAAAACATTATTCAGTATGAAATGTGTATACCCCCAAATTCTATAGTAAAAACATTATGTCAAATTTTCGACATTATATTATTCTAATTATTTTAAACATGAATAAAGTAATTTATTTGGCTTAATTTAAAGGTTCGTTTTTCATATATAAAAGCTTGCATTGATTGCTTCATTAATATCTACAATACAGATCAAATCATAAACGTCTTCATAGATTCTGCACAGTGCAGTGTATACATTCATACACGTGCAAGACAATTAAATACAAGTGGAGGATCGTGACTCGAATAGAAATACGGTAAAACCTGGTTTTTCCTTAAGAGAACGTGCATAATTTAAAATGAAATACGTAAACAAATTTCGTATGCAAACTATCAATAAAAGTTACGGAACGTGACATACACTATGCTGGAGAATATTTCCTGAGGAGTTCTTCCATTACTTTAAAGAAAAAGGCTTTTTTTTCTTTCTTTTCTTTGCCAGTATAATCCCAAAATAGGCCCTTGTGGTTGCAATTTCCTAGAAAAAATTAATGTAATTTAGTCCGAAAATATCCTCGCATTAGAGTATTTTAACTGGCTAAGAACTCGCTAGTTATCATCAAAAATGGTTCTTAAGACACTATGTTCTTCCTGCAAATGTAATAAAAACCTGAAGAACAGCTGATATATATATTGCATATTTTAGCCCTTATTTTAATGTAATTTTTGTTCTTTATTCAACTTGCGCACTTTCCTGGAAAATTATATAGCTTTCTAATAAAAATAATTTTTTCCGGACTATAAGCTTAGTTGAATTCCATGAACTTAATGAAAGACATCAATGTGTTTCATGCAATATTCAGGAACTTCCATACTTTTTATTAGTAAGTAAACTAGTATCAGACTTATTTGCGAGAATTACCGACTAATAGAAACAATTTATAAAAATAGAACTTGGTAACCAGTTAATGTTTGATCTGGGAATGGTGACAAAATTACAGTTTTTATGTTTGGAAAATATGATGCCCCTGTCCTGGTGCCCCTGAAAATCCTCTAAGGCTCGGGCTTCCTCAGCGAGTGTGGACTAAAAGTTTGGATAGTGGAAAGCCGGCACATGTGTAAACTTCTTTATTTATCCTCCGTTCGGAATTATAGGGTTCATCTCCAACAGCAATATGCAATAAAAACCTGAAGAACGAACCTTAACGGTACTTTTGTGTAAAAAATTGAATCAATGTTCTGACACTAAACTTTTCAAGATTGATAAAAGATTTTAATTATTTAATTCAGATTAATAAGTTAAGCTACAAACACAACTGTTTCGGTGAAATGTTATAGCCTCTTCAAACACTAATACTATAAACAAATAAAACTGAAAGTAGAATCGGTATGTTTGTTTGAAATAATATAGCTTTAAAATGAAGGAGTGAGGATTTCGGTGAAGATTTATTCAATTAACAATCGTCAACAGAAGATCTGATTTGTTAGACATACGTCCTTCTTTGAAGGTCTACAGTACTTTTCATAATAGATTACATAATTTTAAGTCTTTGCACTCGGGAAAGGGATTAGATGTCAAATTATTCACTTAATAGGCGGAAGGAATTATTCACTGAATGGGGGCAGTAATAAGAATTATTCACTGAAAGGCTCATTTTATTGCTTTGAGAAGTTTTATATATATATATATATAATCTCACTTAATTTTATTTCAAATTCTAATATTATATATTTTAAAGTCTTAATGTATTCCAAAATCACTTTTCTTAAACTACAGTTTCGTTTTATTTCCCGCGCTGGAGGTATATTAAATCTCTCGTTTTGGCATATTTATTACTAAAAGAATATTTTAATCGCTTTCACGTGCCCACCGAAAATCATGACACGTCTCCTTGGCGCTAGACTTTTTCCCTAAAACGCTTACGTAATTTATTAAAAATAGCCAATATTCCCTTCACTTTGATCACGTGTTATATTGTTATTAGCTTATCTGAGAGAAGCGGGGATTTTCTGTACACTTTTACTTAAAACTTCAACTAAGATGTTGGTATATCCGCCACTCTCCAAAATATTTTCATAATAAAGCAAATTGGTTAACAACTCAGCTGTTTTATGACTGCAACAACGAAAACATTTTATACATATATATATAGAGAGAGATTATATATAGAGGGAGATAGATATTATATATATATATAATCAAGAAATTAATACTTTAATCGAAGAAATACTCGCTCGTTCGGGTTTTCCCTGCTGATGACGCGTCCCGGACGTTAGCGTTATGTTCTGTTTTGTTATTTTGGTTTTTCTGGTTAATTTTTTCTGAAAAATCCATTTGTGGCTTCTTACAAACTTGTAAGTATTTTTTAACTATCGAAATCGAGAAACGGAAATACGATACACCATTTAGAATTGTGCCTGAGAAACACATCTGATTGCAAAAGATTATATCATCGCTTAGTGATGAAAGAAACATTCTGACCACTCTTGAAACTTCCATCCTGACTTAAATATTTTTCACTGCTTTAACATGAACATAGTTGGAACAGGAAGAAATCCAAAGGCACCATCCTACATACACGGTGGTCTTTGGCACCTAGGGAAGGTGATTAGTTTAGTTTAGTTAAATTAATCCCCTCTTATGAAGCTAGAGATAGACTGTTTTGAAAAGGACCTCATAATTTCGAATTTGGTCGAGCCATCGGCCCTGTTACCATACTTCCACACCACATCAGCGGAAGGGTGTTTCAACCTAATTAACTTAACGTGCACAAAGCGTATCTTCGGTGCCGTTAGGTCTTGATCTTACATCTCTCCATTTCAGAATCCATGACCATGGGAAAGGGCAGGAAGATTCAAAATTACATATTTCTGGTCAGAAAATAAAATTTCTGATCTTAGGCAACAATGATAAAAATCAAAACAAAGACAGAATGTCATCTCTAATCAAACTTATTTGTGTCGAAAATCATAAAATTCTTACGGCTTACAAATCCTCCATGCAGAGACTGCCTACATTTTTTACAATAACGTAGCAAAAAACACATATCTCTGAAAAATATATTTAAAAATATTATATGTTGAATTCTCTAATTGAAGTGAAAATTTTTATTGCGTAAGTTAAAATTCATTTTGATTCATTAAATTATTATTTTGTAGAATTAATTATAATGTTTAAAAATGTTATCATTCAATCTGATTGGTTGAGAGACTTGCTCTGTTTGAAAACTTCACAACGCCTAAAATCATAATGTGTTTCCCTGGTTGGCTAACTGATATTAGCAGTGTTAAAATCTATAAACTGTTGGATATTAGCAGATGAATTCCAAAGAACTTTTTTCTCGAAACAGAGCTTATAAACAAATCAAAAGTGTAACTAAAAATAAGATTAGATGGATTTAGATTTTACTTAAATAAGAAATAATTTATTTAATAAAGCATTTTATTAAAAAAAGTGGAAACTACATATATAAGCATTATGTCAGTGTGAAATAAAGAATTCAAATTGTTCCTAAAATTATAACTTTCTTGACAATCGTTTTAGGAAAAAATTCTTTATACCCTCCTTAAACGCTCATTCAAACTTGTCATACAAAACTCATTATTATTTCCAAGGGCGTTTTATGTGGGCATTTTCTACATCAAACACTGTGTGGGCAAAAGGATCATATGATGAAACAAGTAACTTAAAACGTCAACATTTATCTTGAAATATATAACAAGTTCAGAAAGAACCGTTTCAATTTTGAAAATAAAAGTATTTTTATAAAGCAGAGAAATTAGCAATGTATATTTTGCTTCCAATCGCGATATTTTTTTTGTTTGTTTACCTCCGCATACCCTATTCAATAACCATCATTTGTTTATTTCGGTCTTTTCTTATTTTCGACAGTGGATTCAATTTATTGATAGTTTTAAAAAATGATTTGGTTTGTTGTTTTTTTTTATCCTTACGATTAACAGGGTCGTTCCTGAGTAGTTCGTCATCCAATCGAATTTTTTTAGAAGGGGAAATAAGGGGAGATTTAATTGTGAAAGAGGTAAAAAAAATAAATAAATATAATAATAACAAACAAAGAGGAGGAATAAGAATCACGTGGATGACGTCATCAGAGGCCATTCATCCATGTAGATTCAAAATCGGAATAGATTTTCTTTACAGAAAAAAGACTTTAAGGTCTAAATTTAATCGTTGTTTGTTATTATTTTTGTATTTTTAACTCTTTCACAATTAAATCTCCCCTTATTTCGTATTTATATCTTTGTACTTCGCAATTTTTCCTGGATGATGCAGCACTTGCGCACACCAAATAAATTGCTTCTATTATTGTTGTTTTGTCTTTTTTAGATATTCAATCATTCTAATTATAACACTTTATTAAATGAATAATTCTGTTAATTAATTATGAGCTGAGAAAAGACAAATCTTCCAATCCCTATTTCGGAATGATCTCGTTTGTTAAATTAATATCCCATTTTGATGTTAAATAAGTATTATTTCGGGGTAGAATTCGTCTTTTCATGTGATATGCTGTCACGTGAACGACATTTCAGCCGGCACATCACTTTTTATGTTTTCATGCCACACCATCTTGAGGGGCACCAGGACACAATTTGCGCCATTTCTAAATACACGGCGGAATGTGGTCTCGAGCCCGAGATACTCTGGCGTAAGGTGCAACCGAAACTACCACCATGCAACAGTAGCTCTGTTATGCACGCCGTAATACTAACACTTTGGAAACACGCTGATTTCATTTAAATTGTTTGGATTGTAAAGAGAAACCTACTATTTGTCTTGGTTATTTGCATTATTTATCACATAGTTTTACAAAACTCGTCGTTTCATAGCTGCTAATGTATTGCTCTCTTTCTCTCTATATATCCCTCTCTCTTTTGTTAATTAGGAAAAATGAATGAATTATGTTTGCATATTTGAACTTAAAAGTTCTTCATTTATCATTATTTTTGATAACGAGTTTTCAAGAGTTGTGAAAAAAAATTTTCGATTTTTTTTTCCTTTTTTTCAAACGCTTATTACAGAGCAACTTCTATGATTCCAAGCTGACGGGACCACAATAAAAATTCGTTTTATACAAAAATTCGAATTAAGAAAAAGTTAATCTAAAATAAGTCCAGCAAAAGAAACGACAATTTTGAAACTAAAAATGACAGTAAAGATTTACTTTTAATATTTGACAGTTTTAATAAATAATGCATAATTAATATACAAGGAGTAATGAATTTAAGAAATAAAGTAATGATAAATATGTTTTAAAAAACTTTTAATAATTATAAAAATAATTCTATAAATAAGTAAATTTAATTTTAAAAAGTACGCCACTTTGAATACAACTGTTGTACAACGATTTGTATTTCAAAATAAAGAGTACAATTAACATCTTGCTTGTTCAAAGTTTTTTAAAAAGTGAGTAATTTTTTTATTGAAATTTTGATTGAACAGCAGTTTTTCAGCGAGTAAATTAAGTATCTTAAAATATTATCTACTTACAGTCACTGAGAACAAACACAACGGGCGTATTTAACTAACGAAAACTGTTCAAAACTATTAACATTTTTTTTACTATTTTTTTATTTTGACTTCGAATTAACAAAATAAATTCGAATAATAGACGATCATTTAACATTATGTTAATAGAAAATTTAAGGAACAGAGAAAAAATTGAATTATCGATGAATTCGGATTAAAAATATTCGAATTAACCCAGTTCCTTTGTAACAGAAAATAGAATCTTTCTCATTATTCATATTTTGTAGGCAGCAAGAGGTCGCCCATGATTAAGGTGGGGTGTCTTCTGTACACATACCACAAATGGCCCTGATAATGCTTCCTCAAGATTTTTAAAATTTCGGAATGTAGACGGACATCCTTTTAATGCAAACAGGTATTGTTTTGAGAATATATACTTGTTCCTTCCCAGACAAGGACATTCCAAGTGAAAGTAGAACAGTCGTTTTCATTCGTTGGAATAAAATTTTCTTTCATCATTCGGAGGAACATTTTCCTCTAACACTTCTGGTCATTTTAATTTCAGAAACAGGATTTTGTTATATTACTTGATAATTTTACAGAATTGAAAAAAATTCTTCCTGGTGTACCTTTATTTTTTCCTTTTTTTTCATCTTAGATTTCTCGGTAAGTCATGATTTAGATTATAATCGAAAGTTTGAAATTATTCACATTTATAATCATGAATTCACTGTTACCATAAAAACATAATTTTCAGATATTTTTAAAATTCCTTCAAAAATTTTAGGTGCATTTCGGCAACTAAACCTCTTTCAGCCAGTCAATCTACAAAACTTGGTCTCTTACACGTGAACATGTGAGTGAATAAATAGGATATAATCAGTCTGCAGTAATTTAAGTTCGAGGTGCAATTCGACAAAGATTATACTTTATCTTAACTTTACATAAAAGTGATATAAATTTTAATTTGACTATATCCCTACAGACACCATGGGGAATTTATAATTTAACATAAAACAAATTTATTCAACAGAAATGTCGTTTTTATACTCAAAAGATAAAGATATATATCCGTGAAATCAATTTAGAACACGTAGTTTTTGTATGGGATTACTGTTAAACGAATAGATGTTCTGTTAATTTTTTTAGTAATTAGATTAACGTTCCATTTTGAAGCTACATGACGGGATAATGGTAAAGGTTCTCGCCATTTTGAACCATGGCCAGATGCCAATGTCGAAATTTGAGTTTGACGCCCACTCTCCAAACTTTCTTTACTACACTAATGTGGGAACAGAATTTTTCTAAAGACTCTCTTATATGGAGAAATGCGAAATATTTTAAGCTGTATGTACATCATATAAAACCGCTGATATAGAATGCGGTCGTAGCTAATCAGTATCAGGTTTCCAAGCTAGCATTTTTCGATATAGCTCAGTTACAAGTAGAGGTGTATTGGTTTAGTGAATCCTTTTTTGTATAAAATGTATTATGAGCCGTATGAGAAAAAACACTTCTTTTATTGCAGGAAATGCCAATAGTAATGACTGCTTACTTGATATATATCTATTTGATTTTTAAAAAAATAAATTGGTTTCTTGAGAATGACAAATTTGTGATGTCAGTAAACTTTAAATTAAATTTTTGACGTATATTTCAAATCAAAGCATTTAACTACTTGGTAAATTGAATTATTATTTTTTTAAATTATGTGAATTAATAGCAATTTCGAAACGTAATTGCTGGTGCATGTGCAAGACTGCTGGCACATCTACTGATAGCTAATTCACTTATCAAAGCATTTAATCTGCCGGTAAATTAAGAAACTCCTATTTTGAATGATGTAATTTGATTAAAATACCAAGCGTACTTTTGATTGGTGCAGCAAATAAATCCAAAGCATTTAAACAACCCAGTAAATTGCATTATCCTTTTTTAAATCACGTGACTTGATTGTAAATATAAATTTTAGTATACGTGTCAAGTTAATTCAAAGCATTTAATCTCCCGGTAAATTACATTTAATTTCCGCGTAACTTTTCGGTTACGCGTTTTTCCTGTCTATGTTTCGCTCCTCATCTATGCGAACAAAATTCAAATTAGCTCGCTTTAATCGTCTTCGATGCTAATAATAGATCTTCTTAATTAACATTTCACCTCATCACAATAAAAAAAAGATGAGCTCTTTGAAAAGAATCTTCTCGATGCAATGAATCTTTTAAATGCTTGAAGAGCGAATTCAAAAGTTTGAAATACTCGTCGATTTGAAATCGCGTTTCTGAAATCTGCATCGTATTCAAAAGTGAGAGCCGAGCGAAGTTGGATAAGGTTTTGGCGAAGCCTTTTATGGCCTCTGTTGCACCCGGGACAGATCTAGGGCTCTCATGTGATATTCCTGGAGATTCCAGCATCACGTACATCCAGATGAAGAGGAGGCACAAGTTACAAATTCGCTGGGGAGGGGGGAAAACGAAAGGAGAAAACGAAAATGAGGAGGCGTTTATGTACGAAGCTAAGCACTTTTTCGAAAGCAAAACTCAAAATATTGTGGTGCCACATTTGGCGACCAATTTGTCACGAACGCAAACCAATAATTTAGGAGCGTTTTATCCCGTATCTCCTCTGTTACATCCATCAGAGGGAGGGGGAGACCGTATCTGCGTTTTCAAGTACATTTCCGAGCGATAAATAATTCACAAGTAGCTTGGTTTTTTTCTAAGATAAAAGTATTCTGATAAATCTATTTTTAATACGATAGCCTGATTGGATTGATTGCATTGATGTGAAAATTAAATCGTAAAAGTGAAAAATGTGGATTTATAAAACTTTTATATACCGTAGTCCAAAATAATCTGGGGTCACATCGACTATTTGTAAAATTCGGAGTCCGCCGATTCGACCTGAAACAAGTGAAAAAATAAGGAAATTAAAATTTAAAAATACTGAATGATTTCTTTATAAGGTATATAATGTTACGAAGAAATACTTGTTAACTCCAAATATGCGTCTATATACACTGTTGTATATAGAAAATAAGAAACGTTGTAACTATCGATTTGTACCTTAAATTTTTTGTTCTTAACTTCAGTTTTCGAAAAAATTCTTTCCCTATAAATTTATTGAATTTTTTCTAAATGTGAGGTTGCTTGAACAGATAAAATAACAATTTTTTGTATTATTAAAATGCCTAGGTTGATTTCTCGAATTTAATTTTTGTAATATCCGTGCTTTGATTTTCTAGGGGTGGTAAACATACATGAAGGTTCCTACGTTTTTCTGATAATACAACAAACGAGAAAAATCAACATATTCATTGTAATAGTTTCTATCATGCAATATACAGCGTGATTTAAAAACTGCCCTTTCACTCATGGAATCATTCTTTCGCTAAATCATTCATTTTTTTTACCAAATTAAAAATTATTCCTTATGTAACTTAAAAATTAACTATAATTCATTTCAAGTGGGATAATTCATTTAGAGACAATTTCTTATTTGTCACTAAAGTTTGGGGGTTTTCTTTCGTCCGTTGAGGAAATAATTTTCTGGTGGAATAAGTATTTTTTTTCTTTTGGTCTTTAAAATAATGAACATAATTTCTATAGAAGTTCATTCTTTCTTTAAACTGATTTATTTCAATTGTTCTTGCAGAACATTATTCAGTTTCTATGAATCTCACAGTTAAAAGCTTGAAGTTAATGTTAAATCACCTAAAAATCTAACAAAACAGAATTTTATTTAAAAGCAATTTATAAAATATGTTTTTATTTCATTAAAATGAAAGTTAGAAAACGTTTTTTACTTTTCTGAGAAGACATTTGAAAGGCTGAAATATGGAACAATTCAATATCTTGAAAATTAGTCTAACCTTTCAACATAAAATTACAAATTTAAAAAAACATGGTTCTTTTGGGAGGAGGTTCGTCTTAGAGGTTTTTATAAATACCGAGTTTTTCTTCATCTGTTCGGGAGCGTAGAAGACATTCATTTTCTTGAAACTGAATAAAAACTCTATATGTTAAGAAGTTAATGAAAAATAACTCTAATATCAATAGATGATTTTCTACAATAAATTAATGATGTAGAACATGTAATTTTCTGTTTTATTTTGACTTGCTGGGCATGTTAAAACATCGTAATTTAAATCATTTTTAATTTTCCCCATATTAATGAATCTCCAGTATACTGTTTCATTTTAATTACACATTATGTGCTAAAAATACAATTTTAAATATTGTATTAGAGAAAAATATGCAAGAAAACAAAATAATGACGAAAAATGTTGCACTTTTTAAAAGTGTGAGCATGAAGTTGATATTTTGAAAAATGCACGAAAGATGATATTTTTATATAATTCAATTTAAAAATATATTTTTCTAGTATTATGCTCAGGCTTAACTAAAGCATTACGCGATGTTATGCGCAGAAAAGTCAACTTTTTTTATGATATTTTAATTTTATTTCTTTTAAACATTCACAGAGGTTTTTTAAATTTTTCTTTGCAAAATTGAATCATAATTAATTTCTAATCAACCGTATTACCATCATGTTTTCGCTCCAACAATAGAAGGAAATCGATTTCAAACCAATTCCTTCTAATACTCTTTTTCTTTTAAAACATTTTCAACGTTTTCAGCTTTATTTTTCTAAATTCAAATTGAAATTAATATCCAATCGACTAAATGACCGTTCTGTTCTCACTATGAATAAACTTCTTACGAACACAGAATCAGGATTCGTTTGGCGACGTCACGGATTTGGCGGTAGTTCTATTTTACCAACTATAAAGGCAACCATGTCGGAAGATAATTTTCCCCTATTCTCACAAAGGCGGGAAGTTCATCATACTTGTGTCAAGTGATTCTTTCGGGTCCAGTCTTCACACTTTTCGGAAATAATCCACGATGTCTGAAGACACCGAAGTTAAGAGGATTAAGAAAACAAAGAAGAAGACAATCAAAGTAGAATATGATGATAAACTCGATGGACCCGTAGAAGTGACAGAAGAGAAAAATGAGGTAAATTTTGTCATTCAATACGTTTATAGTGAGAAAACCTTATATGAATGAAAAAATATTAATTCTTATATAAAACTCAGCTTATGTCAATATTTTTCATTACTATAAAAAATATCAGAAGGAGTCCTTCTGTAGAAAAAAATATATATATTATTTTCCCTCTAAAACGTCAGCTACTTTATTAATATGCAATTAATATTATAATTATTTATTTTATTATATTTATTGAATTTAATATGTTGCTTTCAAGTGTTTAATTAACAGTACGAAGCAATTAGGTAAAGAAGGCCTTAGAGCCTTAAGGCTAAATGACTGAAATCTAAAACTTCAATTTTGACTGAAGTTTACTAAAATAATTGCATCTAATTGAAACGTAATAAAAAATATTGTAATTCTCTTCCATTTTCATTTTGAATTCCAATTAAATGAAGCTGTAGAAGCTTGTGATTTAAGCTCTTCGGAGAAATTCGGTTGTGTAATGATCAAAGGAACTCTTAGAACCTATGATTTAAAGGATGTGTAATTGAAAGCTTACTTTCCCGTGATTTATTACTGTTTGCTGTAGAAGAGTATACGCTTAAGGCGTACTTTATTAATAATAAGCATTTTCATTCTTTTATTTGGAATAACAATGGAAATAGATGAGTTCGTGGAAACTGAGTTGCATAAAAATCTAGGTTATCTCGCAATGATATTCAAATGAAAATGTTATGAAAGAAATCATAAACATTTCATAAAACGAACTTAAAAACTAAAGTTTGGAGTAAACTAAAGATGATTCATTTTCCCTGTAATTTTTCCCTTTCTTTTTACTTTGGAAAATTTGATAATTTTTTGCATACAATAGGAGAAAAATACTTACGTTTATTGAAAATTAATTAAACTCATTAAAGCTGGAACCGTATAAGCCAAACCGTATACTAAATCTCTTTTCATAGAATTATGCTTTAAAGAATTATATGGGGTTATGATTTTTGATTAAAATAGTTAGGAGATGTTAGTACGCATGCACTTAGGAGTAGCTTTATAAAAATGGGAATGGAAATTTTTCTATCCTTTCAGCATCTTTAATTGATATTTTATTGATAATATGAATGTATTACTGGATATTTTGGCAAAATAGTGCTAAGCATGTAAGAATACTTCCTTAAAATACAGTTTCTGTATTATATTGCTTATCTTCAGCCTAATATTAACTTAACGCCACTTAATAATTCTAGTTTACAACCTAGATTCAAATGTGACTCTGATTACATTTGAATTCGTAATCTCAATTAAATATCTATTCCATTAGAAATTTAAATCAAGATTCTGCTCCAGGGCGCCATTTTTATCTGTGTCTTGACCAGGGGTGTAGTTGTGCCGTAACGCCGTTCTGGAACAGCTTTTTTTACGAAAAATATGGAAGAAAAATTGTAAAAATCTCCTTAAATCAGCGCGATATTTGTCACCTAGGTTAAAGCGTTCCGGCACTGCTTATTTGGCGACTACACCACTGGTCTTCACCGAATTATTTCGGTAATAATTTAGTCCGTCATTAGATAGCAGTTCTCCATTTTACTTGAAACAGTAAATATAGCATTGAATTAAGCTCCTCTGGTGTTTAAAATTAAGGAAATTGACTTATGGATAGAACCGTGCCGGTGATATAGTAATTCTTGGAATATAAATTTGGTGGACTGATCTTGTTTGGCATCCACTAACTGTGACTGTCTAGACATAGAAAACTGACGAATGAGGAAGGCTTGAAATAAGTTTAGGAATTGCTTCTGGAATGAAATTTGGTATTAATACTTTGGAAAATTTTATAATTTTTTGCATACAATCGGAGAAAAATACTTACTTTTATTGCAAATTAATTAAACTCATTAAAGCTGGAAGACAACCAGTTGATCAATATACAAACCGTATACTAAATTTCTGTTCATGGAATTGGCCTTTAAAGAAATATATGGGGTTATGATTTTTGGTTAAAATAGTTAGGAGATGTTAGTACGCATGCAATTAGGAGCAGATTCATCAAAATAGGAATGGAAATTTTTCTATCCTTTCATCATCGCTAATTGATATTTCATCGATAATATGAATGTATTACTGGATATTTTGGTCAAATTGTGATAAGCATGTAAGAATACTTCCTTAAAATACAGTTTCTGTATTATATTGTTTATCTTCAGCATAATATTAACTTAACGCCTCTTAATAGTTCTAGTTTACAACCCAGATTCAAATGTGACCCTGATTACATTTGAATTCGTAATTTCAATTAAATATCTATTCCACTATAAGACAAATTTAAATCAAGATCCAATTGCTTGTAAGAGGCTAATTTAACTCCTAAATTAGTTATGGGTTATCTGGATTTGATGGTGACTGATTTATAAATTTGTAAAATTTATTTTTCAATCGGTATAAAACAATGCATCAAATTTTATTTCATGCCGACGATTTCAATTTGATTGATATTTCTTTATACCGTCGATGAGTCATTTAAAACTAAAATCGAAGCTTTTGTTCTAATGGTTTGACTTTTCCTTGTGGTAACCAGTTCTTACTCTCCCTGTCTTCTTGAAAGACAACTGAAGTGCAAACCGCAACAGCACTTATTTAGGTCTTCCAGTTAGAATTTCACGATGACTTACCTACTTATCGTCTTTTATTTGTATTTTATTAGTCATTGCCGATTTCATATTCAATGGGTTCTCAAAAATTATATTTGTCATTTGAATTTACTTTATTTTTTCAATTATCTCAAAATTTTATCCTTTAAACTAATTTTTTTGAAATAGTTATTAGACTAATGTATATTTTTGATTGAAATACGTTCTTGATTTCTTCTGTTGGTACAAATATTCTAACTTAGAATAAAAATACAAATGTTCTAACTTAGAATAAAGATACAAATGATCCCAGATTAGCCAGGACAGTCACGGTTTTTGACTCGTTCCAGCTTGAAAAAATATACGGGATTGGAATAAAATTCCCGATATTGTCCAGTTTTTTTATTCATAAACAAATAGTCTATATTTTACAAATACAATACAAACAGTACATATTTTACAGATAAAATAGTACAAATTTTAAAAGAAGATTAAATAAATTTTGTTTTAAATATTTAGCTACTGAAGAAAATCTTCCCAACACTTACTACATCGAATATGGTCAGTCTATTTTAGAGAAATATAGCAATTCAGAGTTAAGTAATTAGTTTTTATCTTCCGTTTCGTGCACGTTAGTGCTATCAGTAGAGTAGACTGTGAAGTCACCAGATGCCCCGGCTTAGCCGGAACAGGCCTGACACTTTTTCCCATCTTGCCCCCCCCCCTTCCCTAATATCTATAGTGTCCCGAGTTGAAGTTCAAAAAATCAGGTCACTTTAAATTGGAGACAAAATTTTAATTCTTCCATGGTTATGCATTGTATATGTGTAATCCCCTGAAGTTAATTCCTCATAGACCTGGTTAACATTGTCTTTGAATATAGCGTCCAGTTAAGCTTTGGCATTCCGTGCATTTGGTCAGATAAATTGATTTATCTGTATTTACTTTCACTCTCAAAACTCATCGTCATTCAAAACAATTCAAAAGGAAATATTAATAAAATGTTGAATTGACAAATTTTTATGTTAGACTTAAAATTCTCAAAACTTAAGTTTTAAATTACAAACTTTGCATTTCACTGCAACCCGATTCTTTTTAAAGGGAAATGTTAAATGTTTGGTTCATTACTTTTGAAACAAACTTGAAACTAGATATTTTTTATTTTAAACAGCTGTGTTGCATATTGAAAATTGTTATCTCACACAGCGTAACTGTTTAGCTTCACAGCAATTTATTTTCTACATTTCCTCAGCTCAGCATCGCATCTTTTGATTTCAAATATAATTATGCATAAAATGGCCTTAAGTGTTTAAATCATTTCTCTAATGTTGAAGTATCCATTATTATTCTGCTGTAATTATCATTTACTGAACTTGAAAAGTAGAAGTGAAATGTACTTTATTGCGTTCTTCCCATCTCATGGGTTTTGTTTCCGCGGTCAGCTAATTAATTTTTTATTAATCCTAGACAAAAAAAATATTTTACGCAATGATTCTTTTTACTCCTAAACTAAACTAAATTGAAATAATCATTCTAAAATTAATCTGATCATATTTGGCTTTCTTACGGCTGTACTGATATTCACCTAATAATTAAAATAAAATATGTTCGTCCTATAATATAATGTTTGAGCTATTAATTTTGAATGAAAATGGAAACCAGGAACAGTAATTGATGTCTGCAGTAAAGTAAGAGCTATGGTACTTGTTTGTAGTTTTTCTCCGTGCATATTGAAGCAGCCGACATTGTTTAAGCGACTCTCAGCAGTTCGAATATTCTTATCGTGGTCCAATAGCTAATTTCTAAACCGTTAGAGATAGACATATAGTTCCAGTTCGAAAAATGCTTTTAATAAAGTGAAGAATTATATTTTATGTTTCTTGAGTCACTGAATATATTTCCGAAAAAGTTACGAATTCTAACTTTTTATATGGTCCCCCGGTCCTATCAGCCATATTTAATAAAATATTCTTCACGCTCTAACATTTTTAACAAAAAAAAGTTCCACTCTTCTGCGACTAAAACTGAACGCGTTATGGAGCTTTGAATTTCATGATTTTTAAACAATCAGCGGCTTCGTCGAGCAAGTACTGAACATTGATTGGTGGATCGTCTACTAGACGGTTTTTGAAATGGTGTAAAGTGGTCTAAGTTAGCGATATTCAAAGGTCCATAACTTGGTCAGTTTTAGTAGCAGAAGAGTGGGATTTTTTTTGTTTAAAACCTTAGAGTGTCAAAAATATTTTACTGAATATGATTAATAGGACTGGGGGACTGTATAAAAATTTAACTTTTGTAACTTTTCAGGAATTTATTTATCCACTCAAAACATATATTATAATTCTTCCCTTCATTCAAATGGAGCTTGAATTCTATGTCTATCTCTAACGGTTAGGAAATTAACTATTGGACCACGATAAGTGTGGACACTCTGTATATTATTCAGTTAAAACTGGTATTTGATTATGGATCTGTCCGTTATGTGGGAAATCTATTTTTCGTGTTCATCCGAAATCAGTATCAAATAATTTGTTGGAAAAGACAGTGGAATAGTTAATCTTTTAATTATCCATTTTACATCGCATTAAAAATGACAAGAAAGAAATAACTAAGTGAATGAACTCTGATAACATAACAAATTATGTACAACAGTGAAGAAACTATAATTTTATAAAAAAAATACTTATTCTTTCTTTAATTGCATTATTTTTTAAAATCTCCATCGAAGTTGATGGTCCGTTAAATCATGAAAATGAAGGAAAAAAATGTTTTATGTTCAATCACATGGGATTTATCATTCCACAAAAGAATTAATATCACTGGATTAGGCGCAAGAGATATATGAAGAAGATATGCATTCGAGAGAACTTTTCAAGGCAAAGTAACACGCCGAAAAAAAACCAATAAAATCTCCATATAAATTATCCCATTGCAATGCCACAAATTTGCTAAAATGTCACTTACTGATTTTCTTAATGAGCTTAAATATGAATGCCGGGAAATTTGAGATTTCGACCTTCCTTCGCCTTAACCCGTCAGCCCATTATTTAGGAATCTTCGTCGCATCATTAAATCCTCAACCCCCTTCCACCCTCTCCTCCTATAAAAAATTAAGAATCATCATTCTAGTTTAACAATGAATAAACTGGAATAAACTCAATCTTTCTAAACTCAAACACATAAAATTTACTTAATGTTTGCGGCAGTACATTTTATTTAATGAAACTTCTCGATTAAAATGCATAATAAGTGTATGTGAAAATAATAGCATTCATAAAAAATTACATCGCAGCCAATTATGGGTTAAAACAAACAATGATAATAAATATATCTCTTAATTCATCGTTCTGATAATAAGTTTAGTTATTTGAGAACTTACTTCCTTAACCATTAGTAACATATTTGAACTGTAAAGCTATGATCCGTGAAACGTTTTTCAACTGCTCATAATGAAAAGTTAATTGTTACCTCGTACGTTACGCTCAATCAGTATAATCGTTCAAACAGAATACGACAAGTGTAAACATTACAGTCACTCTAAGAATGAGTTTTAAAGGTATGCTGGAAAAAACTTTTCATTCTCAATGAGCGAAGCAACGTAAACACTGGGAGCATTATCATGGTGAACTCCTCAGTGTTTAGTCTCGTTGTTCAGTGATGAAAAGTCTTAAAGTTGTTAGTAACGACTCTTTTGAAACAGTGATTCTTTATTCAGTCCTTTTCTACCTGGCAATCTGCCCAAATCTGTCTCTCCACACAGTTGACAACCCAATATGTTATGAAACAAACAGTCGGAACAGACAGTATAGAAAGCCGGAACCTAAATCATAAAAAAAGAATACACTAGCAAACCTTTCAATCACTTGTAACTCACTGAACGAGAGGGCGAAAAACAAAAGTAAAAGCGGAGTGACTACTTATTGCCTGCAAGACTAAAAACTAATTCATAACTTTATCTATATCTTATAAGCATAGGTCACCACAAATAGTTATGCCATTACTGGTGTTTCCTCAGCAAACGTTTAAGGGAATGTGTGGCTTCGTGGCATAGTCTCTGCTTTAAGATCGGAGTAGTGTGAGTTCTTAACTAGATTCTATGGATGAAGATGGAGATTCTGCTTCAGGGCGCCATTTTTATCTGTGTCTTAACCAGGGGTGTAATCGTGCCGTAACGGAAATTCCGGCACTGCTTTTTTTTACGAGAAATAGACAGAACGCCGCCCCATTCCTCCCGTGCCTGATGCCATTACGGCAACCGAACCGGTTGGATGGACATGGGACGACGAGAAATAGACAAGAAAATTTGTAAAATCCTCCATAAATCAGCGCGATATTTATCACCTAGGTTAAAGCGTTCCGGCACTGCTTATTTGGCGACTACACCACTGGTCTTCACCGAATTATTTCGGTAATAATTTAGTCCGTCATTAGATAGCAATTCTCCATTTTACTTGAAATAGTAAATGTAGCATTGAATTAAGCTCCTCTGGTGTTTAAAATTAAGGAAATTGACTTATGCAAAGAACCGTGCCGGTGATATAGTAATTCTTGGAATATGAATTTGGTGGACTGATCTTGTTTGGCATCCACTAACTGTGACTCTCTGGACATAGAAAATTGACGAATGAGGAAGGATTGAAATAAGATTAGGAATTGGTTTTGGAATGAAAAATAGGGAATAATGTCCTTTGTTGCTGAAAACCTAAACTCGTTGTCTCAAGTCAAGTTCTGGACTCGATTCCAGCGAAGATCAGCCGTGTGCATGGATCTGGTGATAGTTCTCTCTCGTCAACGATCGTATTTCCTCCCTTTGTTGTGGCATGAAGGTTTGGAATGTGGATACTGGCTCAGGGGATCTATTGATCAAACTTATGAATTGATTAACCTGATAAAATTGATAGTCCGTTGTACCGAGGTTCCGGCGAGTACTGTGGCTGATGTTATTTAAATATTTGAGAGTTTATGCATCTTCATGTTGGAGTAGTGGGAAAGTTTGTTGAAAAGGATACTTGCTTAAGGTTCTTCAGCTCACCTGATCATGATGCCTAATAATAGGGTATCAGGAACTACCAGGTGCTGATCTAAGAATACAACATTCACTAAAATAGAAGAAAAATTATCTAATGCAAAAACCATTAATGTAATGCAGATAAATTATAGTAATATCTTTCAATCACGTTTTAAAACAATCTTCATTTTGATAAAGCACCTTTTACTCCGCGGAATGGAATTTCCCTCATTACATGATATTTGTGGTTATTCTATAAACATTTTCGTTCCTAGAATGAAAAATTTGTGTTGTATCAAATTTAAATGAACTTACCTTGAATTTTAAGTAAACCTGATTTCAAAAATCATAAATAAAAAGTCAATTGTTTATTTATGATTTTTCGAAAAACCATTTGACTCATTTATCAACCAATGTTTTCAGTGAATTTCGCCGTGAAAATATGTGCTTCTTTTTGTAAGTTTTTCCGATTGTCATGTAAAATGTCACAGAGGAATTCAGTGCAAATTTTGTCTACTGCGTGATGAAACGGTTTATCTAGGTAAGACTGAATTTAAAATAAATCTTATGTGCAGGTATTTGCTTCTAGATACTTAAAATTCTGTTTGAGTAATCATTAAATGTCAGAAAATGCTAATAACCTTGCTTCGATCACACTCTGAAAAACAGATTAAGAAGAAATTCATAAGACAGAGATAGTGTAGAAAAGTAGCTGAGTAGCATTCTTGTTTTATAAGCAATAAATAATTATTTTTTATTGCAGTTAGTATCATCTACTTTATAAGAATGCAAATAAACAACCCCAAACAGTTAAATGTTTCATTTTTGGTTTCTACTCAAAATTTAACACAAAACCGAAGTTTGTTCTGTAGCTATTTGCGCCAAGTTTTATTAACTGCACCATCATTCATTGTGTTCGTTAAATAGATTTTATATTATAAACTATATCAAAAGGTATGCGTATCTATCAGAAGAAGTCTTTAAACTGTAATGAAATATAGTAATCTTTAATAAATAAAAAATTACTTAAAAATTATAAAACGGAAAAGAGTATGCTATTTTGTTTTTTCTTGGTTATCTTTTCTCTATTCTAATTTTCACTGCTGGTCTATTTCTGAGAATAATAGATTTCATTCTAAACACAAATTTTAGCTTTGACTTTTTGCATTCATAAGCAAGTATCTTGTGACTCACAGAATCAGATACAAGATACATGAATCATAAATACATTCATCGTCGCTGACAGCAAATTTGATAGAATCAAGTCATGTCTGAAAGAATCATAAGGAAAATTTATAACCTTCGAAATAATATTGACAGGTGGTAGTCTTATTCTAATATGATTTTCTTATCCTTGCAAAAATGTAAATGACCTTCTAGTTTCATAGCGCAGCTGTTTCTGGAACATAAGGAAAGAAATCAAAGAAACATTCGTTGAAACATAAAAGGTGGCTTTGTTTTCAGTGCATGATAATGAATGCTTCATTAAATACTGAATGATTAAGATATTCGGATAGTGCTTACATTTAACAACAATTAAATTAAGTTGAGTGTCAAAGTTTAATTTACGGTTCATTTCATTTTTAAATAAGTTTAGTTCTAGAAATATTGTTTAAATTATAAGTATACCGTAAATTACAGGTTTATCCACATTTAAAAGTTATTTTAAATAAATATTGATTCAACCATAACACAAGAAAATTTGATGTGCTATTATAAACACAGTAGAACCCGGGAATCTGAACTAATTGGGACTGACCTCTGTTCGGATTTTGGGGATTTCAGATTATCCGGGAAATTCGGTAAAATACTCTTCATATACCAAACGCAGTAGAGTATTGACTCTGGGTGCTTTGTGAATTCGTACGGCGGTACAGTGGCAAACAAGTTGAGGGTAAAAAGAAGATATCTGTGTTTGTTTCTACTAATTAAGTTGCTGTATTCATTCTTCAAAACCAATTCGAATACTTCTTTTAAGTTAGGAATAAACATTAGCTTTGTTTCTGATTCGTAATTGTTATTTTTCCTACATTTTTCAGTAAAAATTTTTCAGAAAATTAAAAAATGTTATTCGGATTATCCGGAATTTCGGATTACCGGGGTTCTACTGTACGAATAAGTTTCCGATTTTCTGTACAAGATTCTCATGTTACAATAATGTTCGGGGCTAGAGCTTTTATCTATTGGTGCATAACTTGCCTCTCACTAAATGTGTAGCTGTAGGTTTCAGCGACTTCAATATATTTGCATTTAATAATAATTGAAGTTATCGAAATATTGCGCGATACCAAACGGGTCTCATAAAAGCTGCAAAAATAAAGCAGTTTTAATCAGACGTTCGAAAAGTATTCTGTTGTGACATCGGAAAAAAGTACTGGAATGACACGTTAGTTTTCTGCAGATGTTTGCTTGTTAATGCCGTGTATGGAGAGAGAAGTATGGCCTCAACTTCACATGCTTAATGTGCTGTGGAAATTTTTAGTTCCTTATTATTTATCTCATACTGGTTAATTTAATACATTGGCCAAATCTGCATATTGATGATAATCACTATATTGCGAGCATTAAACCTCGAGTAAAAATCTCCATAAACAATCTCCTATAAGTCTGATTGGAAACTTCGTTGAACAAAACTTGTTTCAAACTTATGAAAATGCTATGAATTTTCAAATCATTCTTCAAACATCGAATCGCTTTTGTTGTATTAACCTTGAGCAAGAGCAGTTTTGGTTTTGTGGCATAACATCCAAAAATATAAAAAAATTGTTATAAAATATCTATAACCTTCAAATACTTTTGCTACATGTCTAGGAATTGTTCTTATCGCACAAACACATAATTCATTCTAGTGTATGGTTGTAGATTTAAACGGCATCAGAATGCTTGTGGCTTAGCGTAACCAGAATTCTAACTGTCGCAATATTACGTTGTTCAGTATGTGCCTCATAAACGCTGAAAAAATAAATCAATTTCTATCTGACATCCATGCATGATTTAAGGTATTCGTCGTAGGGAATCAATTAGCATTGTCTGTTTACTAGTTTATGGAAGTTTTGCATTTTCCTTTTCTTTCACTTCAAGGGCGGATCCGGGGGAGGGATTTTGGGGGCTCAAGCTCCCCCCCCCCTTCGGGTCTTTAATCACAGACTGCCCAGAATGATTTAAATTGAACTTTTTTTAAAACTTTTCTTATCTAGACTTTTCAGAAAAGTAATTTTAATATAGTAGCAAGTCAGACATCAGTGCGTATTTACAAAGCCTCCCTTTTCTTCCAAGAATGGCGGACAATTGATGTATTTTTATTTATTCAATTATTTTTTCGCTGTTCTTTCAGCTGGACAGCTTGTGATAATTCAAGGGGCAAGAGGTTTGTTGCAGGACTTTCGGGGACACTCACTGGTTGTCCCTGTATGCAAGTACTGCACACTAATACAGCACTAATACGTAACTATGCGGAGATCGTTTTAAAAAACGATTGCTGGTGCAGTTTTCAGTGGGGAAATGAAACTTCCTTTTAAGAAAATAACTTGATATATTTTAAATTTGAATCTTCGAATAGTTATATTGGATTATATAAAGGTTGGAAATATGTTAAATACACATGCGAAGATTCAAGCTTAAAAGATACCGTAAAACGGGTGTTACTTTGAATTTCTGAAGGTAACTTTGCACCAGTCTACAGTTTTTCTTGAATAGTTAAATAGAGACCAACTGATTAGGGGTACAAGATTAAAATTTTTTTCGCGTTTCTTGGTAACATTGACTAGTGTATTTCAATCCGTAAACGTATATAATAATCATTCAAGAGGTTACAGAAGGAACAAAACATTGAGCCAGTTTTTCAGCGAAAATTTTAGTGCTGAAAGTCTATCTCTGGCGAAGAAAATACAATATTTCTGAAGACAAGTGTATTTAAATGTGAAAGATAGCTTAGATTTCATTTTGTTGCTTTGAATGTCAATTATTAAGGTGACCACCTTTTGCCTATGAAAAGGAGGACCATATAAATTGAAGATAAAAATTATTGTAAATTAATGAAAGATTTTATTCATCGCAATAATAATACAGATTACACCATAATAAGATAAATGCATAGTAAAAAATATTTTTAACATAATTTATTGTACATTTTTCGAGGGAGGACAAAAGGCCTGTCCTCCCTAAAGGAGGGCGGTTGGTCTCCTTACAATTATATTTGTTAGTTGAGTTGTAATCAGTTTTTTTCTGAAGTGGGTTTGCTTTGCACCGAAAAAGAGGGTTTATTTGTATCACTCCAGTTGTTTTTAAATTTATTTATTACAGAATAAAAGTAACAATGCTTGCTCTGGCTTCAAGCCCAAGGTATATAAAGGGAAATTAGGAACTTATAGTTATATGGATTTCTCTCCAGAGACCCTAGAAGCTTGCTTTAATGTCATTTCACAAGTTTAATGTACTTTTAAAGAGGCAGAAGCTTTTTTGGCATCCTAAGCGAAAAGTTTTTTACAAAAGAAAGAATGAAAATTTCATATAAGGAAATCTGATAATCGCTTGGTTTTCTCCAATTAGAAGGAAAAGACCTTTGTAATTTGTATAGTCCAGTTCAGTGACTTCAGTTTTCCTGTTAATAGTGTAGATCTTAAAATGATAAGAAATGCTTATAATACTAAGAAACCGTGGTAATAGATAAATATATTAATAATACACTCGGTAATAATTGGATAAAAGGATTTCTAAACCGCCATACTGATTTGACTGAATACAAAGGCGAAAAAGTGTTGATTATAATCAAGTATTTTTCAAGTGCATTTTTCTTGTATATTTCCACCCAGTTTTTCAATAAATGTTTCTAACACTCCCACAGTGAGTTTGCTGTTGAAATATACCGGAAAAAACGGTGCAAAGAATCCCCACCTTTTAGGTAACTTTACACCAAAAGTTCGAAAAATTATAATTTTTTATTAAATTACTTATGATCCAAATTTTATTCCAAAACGTTTCTCCAGTAATCACTCAACGAGGTAAAAATTAGAAAAACTTTCTTTTAGAGAAATAAATGTAAAGAATCTCGAAATTCTTTCTGAAGTCAAGAATTGGTGCGTTTTACGGTATAAATTTGAGGAAAAACCCTCATAATTTAGTTTCTCTTAGAGAGCAACAAAAATTCGGTTTGCTGCAATTCTATTGTCTTTCTGAATAGTAACAGTATTCGGCAGGAAATTTTAAATAAGCTGCCCTATATAATCTGGCTTCGAAATTATAAAAGAAATTTATACTATGTTTGCATATATGTAGTTAAAAATTATTTACAACAAATACTAATATTTCCTTGAATATTCAAAGTATTTACTTTTTATTTTAATATGATGCTCCACTGATATATTGTCACGTATTCTGTTTGTATAATATAGTTGAAAACTCTAACTGATACAAGCTTAAAATATGCGAAAAAACTCGCAAGATTTCTCTTTAAAAAATATTTTATCTCCCCGAACATACGTGCTATTTTTACGAAAATTCATGTAAGAATTGCACCCAACAAACAAAACCATTGATGAAAATCACGAAACATTATCAGTTTTCTGTGCAATTTTTGAGCCCAAATGATTTTCATCTTCGTCACTAGTTCTTCTCCTAGTAGCCCTCGTGACCGAATCTTCACTGTAAAATGCGAGTTCCTACGATTATGCGTACCGCAATTTTCCATAACTTATTTTTAACCATTGCACTAGTGGCAACTCCAATTTTTTTCATTTTACGAATTATACTTAACTTTCGTACACAAGTGCGTAACTAACAATGTTAACAGCTAAATGAAGGTTCCTACAATATGTGGCAATGAAACAATTAGAGAAAATGTTCTTTCAAGCAATGCGGAGAAATATTTAAGACGAGTGATATTTATATCTATAATTTGTAATTTTATTTCAGAACTTGAGTTCAGGTTTAACCCAGGATTTTATGGGATTTTGCCTCTTGAAGGTCTTATATCATCGAAGAATGCAATTCACAACGACAATGATATTCATACAGCTTTGAAGTACAACATATTTTGTAAAAATTCGGAGTTTCAATTAAAATCAGTATTCTAAATATGGCGAACAAAATGGGAAAGTGTGGTTAGGTTGATATATTTTGAAATAAAAAGACAAGGAGATTGGCCACGACTAATTGGCAATCTTGTAAAGAGGACAAAACTTTTTGAGTAAAAAAATAAAACGAAACAATTTTAGTTGACTATACAGCACTTTTTTAAAAGTTAAAAATACGAAAAATAGTTTCTCTACAGTATCCATCAAGGATTCCTAGATCCGCCCATGTATATATTTAATAAATTAAATTTAATTAATTAAAATTTAATCAGTTAAAATTTAATTTATTAAAAATTTAACCAATTTAAATTTAGTCAATTAAATCATTTTACTTAATAAAATTAAATTAGTTAAAATTTAATTAATAAAAAATTAATTAATTTTAAATTAATAATTATAATTCAATTAAGTAATTCTTAATTTTTAAGATTTAAAACACGCAAAAAAAATTTCCGCTGTAGCCCTCCCCCCCTTATCGAAATCCTAAATCCGCCCTTGGTTCACTTAGCACAAACCAATAGATATAATTTTTAAGCTACACCCGCGAAGTGATTTTCTCGCTGCAATGCAGACATTCGGCCTACCGGTGTAACCGGGATAGTCCCAAATTCTGAATGTCTGACCCGGATAAAAAAATGTTCCCAGTTTAAATAAAATGTTCCTTCCACATTGACACTAATTTCGTTTATAAATAAATTATTCGTATTAAAAAAGATTATTTTTTAAATTAAATTTGCTTAAAGTAAAAGTGAATTCTCCTTCCAAATTTGTACAATACGTAGAATATGGTCAACCTAGTTAGACCTCGAATATGAATGAGCACTCGTGTATACATTTGAGTGAAAAACATAAATTTCATTACCATGAATGTATGACAAATAATTGTTCACTATTGCAGATGATTTTTAAAACGCTCGATCTCTCATTTAGAGTTTGACCTAATCGTCAGAATAGCAGAACTGTATTCAAAATTCCCAGAACTATCCTTTCGAGAATCGACAATTGACAATATCCTAAAACAATGCGACTAATAAATATTTCGACGCCGAAAGGTTTTTAAGGCCTTGTCGGCTATAGTAATTTGCGCAGAATCATTTTTTTATATTTAGAATTTTAAAAAGAATCCCTATTTCAAGAAACTTAAAATACTAGTTTGTCAGTCCCGCATATACGGGACTTATGGCTACCCTAGGGAGAGAGAAAATGACAACTATTTGTGAAGTATACGAGAAAGTGTAGGGGAGACCACTCCCGCTGGTTTATATTTAGAATTAAAAAAGAATCCCTATTTCAAGAAACTTAAAATACTGTTTTGTTTTAAACGACTTATTTTTACAATGCCTCATAATGTTACTCTACTATTTTTAGTGAGTTTCAAATTTTATTCAGATCTCGCCATGTCAAGCAAAACTACATTCCCGAGGTGACTCATATTACTATAGGCTGAGAATTTTAAACAGATTTTCGCGACCAGTTTTCATGTACCTTAGACACAAATTTTGTTTTAAAAACTTTATTATATTTCTGTTTTGAACAAGGTTCTTCGATTTCGTGTTGTTTGTTTTATTCATACCAAAATTATGACTTTAAAATAAATAACTAAACTTCATAAAACAATTTTATTATTTCTACTTTAGTGTTCGTAAAATCTTGATTCATCAGGATAATTTTATTCTTGAGATATCCGTGATCTAGTGTATGTGTTACCTTTTAATTTTTTATATTTTTTTAAGATTTAATTATTATTATTATTACGAAACATTTTATATTAAACAAGAAACTTAATATAATAAAGACTTAGATTCCTGCGCTTCAATTTTTTTTCAATGAGTGTGGAAACAGTTTTTGTAAAAAACAAGGCATAATTTAAAATAAATATTTTATTTTCTGCTCAAAACGCATATACTTTCTTCCTAACGACTTTAACCCTCTCACACCGAGCGAGGTGGTCCCGGGTGGTGTAAAAATGTCCCCTTAACAGCTACGAAGGCCGGTCTGAGGCGGTTGGCTCTTTTTGAGGGGAGGGGAGTTTCTGAGATCGCTTCGGAGGTAAGCGCGGTAGGGGGTCCAATTATCCTTGCTAACCATAGCCCATTTCCGTGCGCCTAGAGGGAAGGTTACAGCAAGGGGTGGGGTAGTGGGTAAACGACCACCAAGGTTGGGAGAGTACAATTCATGTCGTATCCTCCCAAAAGGGCCCGTTTTAAAGGGACTAAAAGAAAAAGTCTCCTCGGGATTAAAGAGTTAATGACTTGCTTTGGGATATCAGTCGAAAAGCAAGTAAAAATGTTGAGCACTACGTTCCAATTCAGGTGGTGCTGTAAAGATATCTTCAGCATAAATTACAAAAATTCTGAAGATTTTAGTCTAAAAAAACATGCATACCACGTTCTGTCTCCAAAATTTTTGATTCCTGATTTAGTTAATGATTCCTCAGAAGTGTCATGTTAAAAGTTGAGACATTTTTGGTTGAAGTCCAAATCTAAAGAAAACGAGTGGTTCAGACACTGTGTTATCTAATCTAGAAAATGCCTTACAAAATTTTAAAATTGGCATTTGTCCACCATTAAGGTGCAATTTTGAAGAGAGGAGCAGATAATACTTCCCAGACATTGTTTTCTACATACCTAATTTCGGAATCAAATAAAGTAGGGGTTGGTATTTTTTGCCTTTAACAGTTGACTAAATCTGTCAGCTTGTTGGAAACTAAATTTGTAAACTTATAACTTAGTTTGACTAAATTCTAAAAATTAGAATTCGATCAATATTTAAGAATAAATATGACATTGATATTCAAATAAAGAGACCGTGAACAATATTCCATGGTGGTTTGTTGTTTTCTTTATTAAATAAAGATTTCTTTCTGAAAAGTCAGTTGCTATTTAGAGATTTAAATCGATAGCAAGTAAAGGAAAACTGTACTTTTTCTTTAAACATTAAAATTCGTCAAAATATTTACAAGTTTTAAGCACATTCAGTGATTAAATTAACGTATTTCAGAATTTTTATGTGATACCTATTAGCACTTAGACTACAATCATTTCTCAAGAAACTTTAAATAAATATTTTTTTTAATATCATTATTATAAGATGTAAATTTTTTTAAAAGCTTCATTTGAAATTTCAATTTCATGAAGTATCAGCTGAACTTTTATAATCTTAATAACATTTAAAATTTTCTTTTAATACGAAAATTAATTTTTCCCGGATCTATATTGTGTGCATTAGAAATACCTCGTGAAAAACAAGTTTTCAGCTTAAAGCTACTTAATTTTATAAATCGCTGTTTCTATTTATTCATTCTAACAGAATATTATTAGTTGTTTTAAAGTTCACCAATTTGTTCTACCACATATAGCTTTGAATGTTATAACTCAAAAAAAGAAACTAACAAAACTAAGTAACTTTGACATTGTGTTTTGCTTTATATTTTCATCATCATGGTTTTTATTGTTTGTTTATAATTTTTTTAGAAAAAAGTAGCAGCTAATCAGCAGAATGAGTCTAAATACATGATTGTGTTAAAATTTTAACGTTATCGCAATATTTGATCGCCTAAAATTTTTATGAATTGCCCACTTCTAGGAAAATTCAAAACAATTTCACTTTATGGTATCGAGAATAAATATGACCAATTCTTTTGCATATTGTAGTGTTCAAACAATAAAACCAGAAAATAAGTATTAAGTGACATTTCAGCCTCGACAAACATTCAGAAATATTGAAATCTTATCTTCAATCACAAGTATTGAAATATCTCTAAAAAATTTGGAGGAAAACTTCAATGTGTATCCCACAACGAGCTAAATTTGTTTTTAGTTTGACTGCATGTGTTACAATAAATTAACACATTTTCGAAGAAAGTTTGAAGTTAAAGGATCCAAAATCATTTTATCTGTTTTTCATTTAAATAAGTTTCTGTGTCCATTGAAATTCTCATGGTTTATAAGCTTTCAAGAACAAAAAACTAGCTTTTTTATCTTAGTGCACTTCCCTTTCAAAGATTCTAAAGTATACATCCCAACTAAAGTTGAATTTAGAAAGTGAAATGCAACGGGATATTACATCACGGCAGCATGATTCACTAACCGAAACAGCAAACACAATTCATTTAACAAGCAATTACCCTCCGTTTCGAACGCATCCGAAAGGTAACAATGTCAACAAAGCAATGAAGCATCTTTACGAATTCAACGGCAGTTAACGTTGAAAGGAATTAACCACCCTAACGTTGATGGATTGGATTTTTTTTTCTTCCACCTAATAGCAATCAGAGTCATTAGCATTGATGTTTCCAACCCATTAGATGGGGTGCAACAGCTGATAGCAAAGGAAGGAGATTTAGATATTATTTTTAGTCCTAACTGTTTCTGTCCTTGATTAACACATTTCGGGATGAGTCGGCCTTGCCATAAATTCGCTCAACCTCTAATCTTTTGCCTCCAAAATAACCTCTGCCCACGTTTCTGCATCAGAGCTTCTCTGAATGTATACTCTTGCGCTTGGTGAGCTCTCAGATCGGACGTGTCCGTGCCTTGCTCTCAAACAGTGAACAGCAATCAGTAAAGTATTCTTTGTTTTGCTTGCTGTACAGCATCTTATTACTTACTGCGCAATTGCATCGCATTTGTTCTGCTTGTTAAGAGAATTCGAGTTCGTCGGTTTCACTTTTCTCCAACAACTGTTTCTTTTGAGGTCTTGATTACTTCTTTTTGCCGAGGATATTTTGTTTTGAATCGTTCCATTTACCGCAATTATCCTGTGATTCATGAAGACGAATTGATATTTTGTGACTGCTGTTTTTGTTCGCGCGATACTCGGAGAATTTTTGTCTGCTTTTCGTGTTTTTAATAAAAGTTAGGTGAATTTCTGACCGAAGTTTTTCTTTTGAAGTAAATGTTATAAGTAATGATTACTATTTTTGGATAAATCAAAGTAATTGTGGAATAATTCGGGTAAGTTTTCGTTAGAAAATTGTATGATGGTGTTCTGATTTTTGAATGCAAAAACAACAGTATATTTTTACGTTCAAGAATGAGATTTTTCAGTAATTAACAACGTGTTAAAATTTTCTAGAAATGCTATTATAAACTTGAAATTTTCCATCTATCTTATAGTTCTTAGTTTTCATAGTAATTGTACATAATTCATGCTAATAATGCTATGCAATCAGGACTCCAGAATTATATTTGATATTACTTTTTAAAACAAAAGAATATTAGTGCCTACAAATTCCTTGAAATATTTGTATTTTTTCTGTATAACTTCTCGGTACCTAATGAGAAACGTGTTCTTTCATTTCAGCTCATATTTTCCGGAGAATATACCAAAGCCATGTCGAAGGATTGGCATTCAAGTCACTTCTGTTGCTGGCAGTGCGATGAAACACTCACTGGCCAACGTTACGTTTTAAGGGATGATCACCCTTACTGTACGAAATGTTACGAACAAGTATTTTCCAATACCTGCGACGAATGCAGTAAGACCATCGGAATAGATTCAAAGGTAAGCATTGACTTATCTTACGAAACGAAGTTTTTTCCTCTTAAAAGTCCATTGACCACATTTATTCAAATTATATGGTAGAAAGTTGTTTTGTGAGGCATAAAAATAGACACTCGATTTTCCCGAATTGGTTTGTGAAGGACATTAGTAAGTTTCCTTTAAACAAGGAAAATTAACGTAGATAATTTATCAAATGTGAAGAATAGTCTGGTTTTTGCTTCTAAGTTCAGATTGAAAATGTGAATTTTATTAAAATATAAATAAAAACTTAAGAGATATTTTGTACTCAAGTGAGTAAAAGTCCCAGTTTTTGACTCTTAGTCCCGGATATTTTCCGAATTTGAGTGAAATGTCCCAAGCTGTTTCGTTTTTGACTTAAGTGAATTCATCATGTTAAAAATTTTTTTGAAGATAAGTTTTGAATAAATTTTTAAAAATTTGCTTTTGAAGAATTCTACTTCCAAACTTACCGTTTATATAAAATATAAACATCCAGTTTTAGTGAGTAATGAAGTTCTGTACCGCAGTTTCTATGAATATTAGTGAATTCCGCCTGTAGGATTATGCTATCATCATTGTGAACGCTAAAGTAGCAAGACATCCCGGATTAGCTGGGACAGACACGGTTGAACATTTTCTCCTTCCACCCATACCTTTAGCATGCTAGGTTGAAGTTCAGAAAATTTAGTCACTTTCATGTTATGGGCATCAAAACGAAAACCCTCAAATAAAAGTTATAATCTGTTATATATTATCTAGATTTTTATTTAATTTTAATTAGAGAGATTTTTATTTAATATTAAATTTTTATCCGTTTCTCATATCTTTTAATACTGTCTATAAAGAATACCTAGAAAAAAGTTGCAGTTTTTAAGTCTGAGAAGCTTTCAGATGGATTCTTCTTTCTATATGTGCAATGATCGTCTAGTCTTTTTCTGATTGATTATTTTATTATTTTTTTAACATTTAATAAGATTAGCTTTATAACTCAGTTAAGCTCTACGGTTTGAAATAAATTAGATAAACGAGTAAACAAGTCTTTGCATTCGGTAACTTATACCTATGAATTTTCCTTGTTAAAAGTGAATTAATTATTGTAGTTTCTGCAATTAAATCCGGAAAATCGAATATCTATGTCTGTGCCTTTCTTCTTTACTGAAATAATTTGAACTTCTCTGAAATCGTTATTAAATGGAGAGTTTGTCTGAACTTAATTGATTTAAGCAATAGTGATAAAACCATAGAATTTCTTGAAAATTTTAACTGACAAACTCTTTAAAAAGAGTTGTTGAAATCACTTCAAAGATTAACTAAATGTTATAAGAGTTAAACAATTTGAAACATTTATTATTATGTTCTAATAAATTTTCTCAGTTAAAAAATTATTTAAATAAGGATTTTTTTATTGCTTTTGTCTCTTTACCGTGATAAAATTTTCCTTAAAGCATTTTTCTAACACTTTTATCTCGGACTGTAAATGGGAAAATTTATCACTAAATATTATATAAATAAGGTAGTTTAAAAATTAATATCATTTTTATCCACTGTATTTTTTATGACAAAATACCATTTGCTACTATAAGAATTTATGAAAATTGATATATTAACAATAACTTTAAAAAATAGTTTTTGAAAGCGCTGACACAAATACAAATTCATGTTCATTTATTTACCCAAATTGTTTAAATATTTTTTAACAAAATTATTTTATTTTGATTTTTTAAAATTGTATTTGGAAATTGATATTTAACTATAAAATACAAAATTTTCTCCACAGAAAAACGCAGTGCACAATTGTTTCCACAAGCCTTTTATATCGATCAATTTCGAATAAAAAATGCCTAAGTTGAAAGAAATTCACATACCACTTTTTAAGCTCATTGTTTACTTACTTTGGTTTATTTTACATATAATAAAAGAATCAAAAATTTAAATATTAGCAAAACACAACTTTTAAAATTTTTGTAGAGAAATAATGATTTAGCGTACAATCATATGTAAATAATGGGAAAAAAGTCTTTGGTTAACTTTTTATTTCCCTGTTGGTATATTTTTAACTTTAAAGCTTTAAAATTTTAACATTTCTTTCCAGAAGTTTTACTTAAAAAATAAAATAGCAAATAAGAAAAATCTGTGACTATTATCTCCTTAAAATATTTTCATCAACATCCAACATATATTCTCATTGATACTTTCGAACTCGATTTCTTATCAAAATTCCGTTCCCATATATCCAATGGAACGTTTACATAATGCTGCTAACAGTTTAGAATATCAATATAACAATATATAAAATCAGTATCAATGTTATCCTTAAGATCGGCGATAACACTGGTCTTCTTTGAAAGTACGGAGCTAAACAAACCCACATTCACCGTAGTGCGATGACCTTGAGCAAGCCCTGATAGGAAATGAAGATGAATGTGCCAACCGAAACTCAGAATGGATAATTTTTCTTACTGTGCGCGTAGAAATGATTAATAAGAACAATTTCTTCGTTGAATTATACATTTCATGCAGATTCAAAACCGACAGTGTGATTAATAAGTTTTTATCACGAGTGAATAAGTAATAATTATTCGTGCATTTTGATGCAATAAAACTGGATTATGCATTTCTGTTATTCCTGTCGGACATTTTAAATGAGCAACATCATCGAAAAGTTCGTGCAAATCTTGCTTAAAATCACAGCAATTAAATATCTGATAATAAACGCACTGTTGGCGTTATAATAGAAAATGCATTTCATTTGCGTGAAAAGTGCACCAATAAGAAATTTTTTTTTAAATTCCTGAAAGATGAGAATTAAAAGTTGTCATATTGCCTTATAGGTTAAAAATAATTAGTAAACTCTATTAATTTGAAAGTAAATTGACCTCGGATATTTGGTTAGGAATTTATCTTAAAATTTTGACAATCTAACAATTCGTGCTACTGTCACGCTCAAATATCATTTTGCTGACTTGACATACAAAAAAACAGGAAACAGACGTAAATTACATTTACATATTACCTTCCTGATATTTTTTATGTCTTTTTAAAAATAAAACATTTAAATTACCAGGAAAATAACAGGCTAATCAAGTAGTAATATCTGAATGAATTTCATCATGTGTGATGGCATTCCTTGATTGTAAAGAAATTGTCAATCAAGTAATTCAGTTTTGGATTAAAAAACCGAATATCATTGAGATTAACCGCTTCAAACTTTAAAGAAATTGTGAAATTCAGTCTGTATATTTCGAGTGATGTGAGTTAACGTGGCTTATGGTTTCTTATTCAACAGTGAGTTCACTAACGGAAATAAAATATCTACGACAAAATATTAATTTTTGCACTTGTTTTAATTGTTATACTCTTCGGAAAACTTCTTTGTAATATGAGCTATAATTTTCATAGGAGCATGGCAAATTTGACTTAATTTTAAAGGTTTAAAATGGGCAGAAGAAAATGTAAAAATTATTACTATAAATTTAAATATGCAATTAGTCGGCATAAAATGACATATTTTAAAGTTAAAAGGTTAATGATCACATTTATCTATAAAGTCTACTAATCCAAGACTAATTTTAGAAAAATACATCAACAAGCTTACGGAATTATTAGGTCAGAAGGACGTCCAAAACAAGATATTGATGAATCTTTCATCCTGCGGAGGCATGACCCTCGATTAGGTAGAGCACTAGCGATACAAAACAATCTGAAATAGACATGAATCATTAAAAAGTAAAGAGTAGGAGATGATAACATATAAATAACCCTAAGGTCTTTGCTGTGGGTTGAATGTCACTGTATCAGCAACAACAGATTTGCACGAGCCAGACTCGGGCCAAACAGTTGGAAATTTTTAGTACTTCGAACGTGGTTCATTTAACTGAAATTAGATTGAATGGTTCTGAGATACATGGAATGCCCTGAATAGTATATTTTTCAAGTTTTCTTGAGTAATACAAATATTACCGGAGATTTTGTTTTATTGATTTTTATTATCTATCCTTTACTATCCTTAAAAAGAAATAAGGAAATAGGATGAAATGAACCATGTGTTGGCCTAGAGTGATTATTGTCTTGGCCGGACGCTGGTCTCCAAAATAAAAAAGAAAAAAGTTCTAGCTTTAGCAGGGCAGAAACGAAAAGTTAATTTTAGAACTCGGACTGGGCATATAACCAGTGACGTAGCTGCCACGTTTCCCGCCAGGTGCGATGTTTCAGTATGTCGCCCTTTCTTTAAAACTTACATAAATTTCAAAATAAAAAATAATAATTTCCAGGGGGAAAAAATTGATTTAATAACACAGTTCGTCGTTTGACGCACTTGATCTCTGCAGATAGGTTGCGAAATCGTGCGTCCACCACCAGACAGCGCTAAAAAAGTGTTGCCGCGTATAAATGGAAAGATTTGAACTTCGAATATACTTCTGAAAGTAGAACTTTTTACTTTTGCTCTCGCACCGTTACTCCCGAAGTAAAAAGTTTACTTTTATTTCCTTTATGCAATATCAGAAAAAAAACTTTCTCAATCGTGAAAAAAAAAGAATAACATGAGTTATGTTTGTCAAAATAGTAGAATTTGAAACTTTTCTAGATTCCAGTAAAGACGAAGCTTTTATATTTTAGTACAGTAGAACCTCGATAAATGAGCATAATTCGTTCCAGAATCTTACTCGTAATGCGAAACACTCGTTAAACGAAACCATTTTTCTCCATATAAATTAATGTAAAATACGATAATGCGTTCCATGCAGAAAAAATACTCAAAAATCGTTATGTATAACGTTTATTTAAAGAAACTTATGTATGAGATTGTTAAAAAGCGTGAATCATCTTTATCTTTTCTTTTATCGCGGAATGAACCAACCTGGAATGCGAAATCGGTTTGCTGAAAGAAATCGAAATAATTAGTTATTTACTTGTGATACATGTCTAAATCTTTTTTACTACAAAGCTGTCTAGAGGTATTTCTTCTTGCCGACGCGATGCTTCAAAATTTGCCGAAAGTTCGACACAGCATTATCATTAATTAAATTTGAAGCGTACATAGCCACTGCCTTATTAAGGTGATGCTTCTCATTCTACGATGCAACAGTTTCCCATGCTTTCAGAATTTCTATTATTGCACCAGAAGATTGTTATTTTGGTGTTATCTTCTCCTGTGAAACACAATGAAATTCCATAAGCTCTTCAGTAGTCAGCTCTTGGATGTGCTCTTCCACAAGCTCATCGATATCATTGTTATCCACCTCCAAACCCATGATCTTAGCCAAAAACACAATTTCGTTGACTACTGACTCCGCAGGTACTATCTCAAATCCCCTCCAAGTCATATTTTCGACAACACTCTCCAGCGAAAGCTTCTTCCAAGTAGAAGTGAGGGTTCTCTTGATTAACCCTTTGCAACACATTTTCGATCATTCAGGGAACGAACGATGCGGAAGTGGATAGAACGATTTCCAAAACTCTCTGAGAGTAAGATTCTCACTCGTTATGCGAAACGACGCTCGTTAAGCGAGTCATTTTTTTACAATTTGTTTTGCTGGTTATGCGAATTACTCGTTATGAAAGGTGCACGTTAAGCGAAATTCCACGGTATTACGCTGACAATGTTTCGCGTTCATTTAAATATAAAACATAATGCTGACTCGGTTATGAAAATAAAAATAATTATATTGAGTTATATTATTTTGAATGGATAGAAGTTTGTTATCGGAGAAACGGTAATTATTATTTATAATTCAATTCAATTAAATGCTAATTCTTTCTAACGTTTTTGCATTATCTATTTAAAGTTAAATGCCAATGTTTTATTGTACTGTTTTTTTAATCGATGCTTTTATTTTAGAAAATTTAAGGATCTTTTCATTTCATGAAACATCTATTTGCTATTTTTACTTGTAATAATCAAACTTCACTATGTCTTTCCCATGAATAAAAAAAGTATGCAACTGGCAGAGTTAATAAAATGGAACCCTGTTTTAAAGTATCATTTTTCGTAAGCTGCTGTGAGAACCTTGGAATAATTATTTTGAATCGTCATTGGTTTAAATTTGAAGTTGTCATTTAAATAAGCAAAAATTGTTAATGGCATCATAATAAAAGTTGGAGCCGCAATGAACTGTGGGAAGAATCCAGAGGTGGAGCCAGAAGAGTGCAGGATCGAGACCAGATTCCACAAAAAATCCGCCATCTACGTGGGTACGTATCCATTGGAAACAAAGGACCTCCTTCTGGTGTGGTGTAGAAATTTTTAGATGGAGTGCTGGCGCAGCTGCCATCCTCATTATCAGACCACTGTTCAAAAGTGCGAATTCGGTCAAGAAATAACCCAAGTATATCTTCAGAAAGGAACGCTATTTTAACTAAACTAAACTAACGTATTAAAAATTACAAACACAAGTAATTCGTTAAAAAAATCAATTATTAGTTTTAGGTATTCATGCTGAATAAATAACTGTTCATGACCCAAGAAATAGACAGGTTATTTAAAATTACTGAAAACAAGAAAGCCTTGGCAGTTTGCATATCGTGTTTTAGAAAGCTATCTTAATAATATCAAATATTCTGCACTGAAAAATGCTGAACCTGGAATGCTAACAGGAAAAATACTGTATCGAAATTATTTGTATCCATTCGCTTAAAATTAACTATTATTACTTGTAATTAGTCACTTTTGTCGACACCTTTATTCACCCGAAACAATAGTTGTATATCATATCAGCTCCATTATCTCTAAAATTTACATTTAACTTTAAAATTGAAAGTAATAAAAAAAAACTAACCAATCCACACAACCTTCAAACATTCTTCTCTTTTAATTCCAAGCATGTCTTCAGAAAAAAAAGAGAAAATGGATATTAAATGTAACAGTTACTGTTTATTTTCTGGCACGGTCTTCTCTTGCTAGAAAAAAGTAAATTAAACCTTTGACGGTAACTAAAAATAGTAACAGAAAAATAGGCTGGTTATTTCCGTCGCTTAATTAGTGTCTGAGGAGATTGTATATTGAAATACATTAGACACCGTCGTTAACAGAGGCATTTTGCAATTTAACTAGATACGATTAGTATCATTTTTAAGAGAATGCATGAAGATTTTATTCATTCTCTGGTCTCTTTCATCTCCTGTCGCTTTCGACGGCCATCATGATTATTCTAGGAATGAACTTTCATTTAGTTCCAATAAATAATATCCAATTTCCAAGATACACATTGAATATTTTGGTAGGACCTATTCTGAATCGTGGTCTGATGGCGAGAACGATGCAATGACTTTTATTTAGAGATAAAAGTTCATATTATCTGTTTTAAGAAATCAGCATAGTGCAGCAGCAGTTAATAACTTCAAAAAATTTGAATTTTTTGTTTAGTGAGATTAATATCAAATTTTTAAGCTGCACGTTGACTATTTTTTGGGACGAATCTAGTCTGAACCGTGATGGCGAAAACGACACATGAACCGACATTCCCTCCCTGAACTTTTACACCACGGCAGAGAGAAAACGTTTGGTCATGACAGATTTAACGAACTCCGTTTCCACGTACAAGGCGCGTCCGTGGTAGAATCGAGGTACCAATCCACGAAATTAAGGTCCAGAAGCCGAGATTCAGACATTGAACTACAGCAGATCCTTCGGTGCTTTTTGTATATAAGCATGCATTCAAGAATTCAATCAACAGGGTCCACCTTTTCCCCAAGGTACTAGATGATATTAGCTAACCTTATCCAATTTGTTTTAAGATAGCTTATCTAAAATTTCTATCCATCTGGTCCGACCATTTTGCTTACTCTTTAATAAAGATTGCATACCATTTCAAATTAATCACCCTTAAAGTTTGTTTTTTGTTTCGAAAGTTAGCTGAATGAAAAATTAAATGTATTCCAATTTTATTTATTTATTTGCTGGGGAAAAGATAACGAATTATAAGTGCAGTTATTAGCCATCCAACGGCGAAAGGAATAAAAAAAGACTCCAAAATGTATAAAGAAAAGAAAAATGAATACTTCATCTTACTTTTGAACAGATAACAATGTAATATTCAGAGAATTAAGAGAAAACAATAAAACCTAATAACAACAATAAACCGGTGGAACGAAAGACAAAACTTGTCTTTCGTTCCACCGGTAATGAATAACTTGGGCCACGATGGCCTACTGGTAAGGTCTCGGCTTCGGGACTAAAGGATTCCATGGGTGAGTCCAGACTCCTCCCATCCTCCGCCGTGTATGTGAGTCGGGTACGCGTTAAATCTGTCGTCAAGAGTCAAACGTCTTACCGCTGGTGCGGCGTGAAAGTCTAGAGAGGAAGTACCGACTCAGATGTTGTCCAGGTCATCTGCTATCAGTTCAAATTTACAAGTTCTAACCCAAAACAGCATTCGTGTTGCTTCAAAACATCTTGTTTATACGACTAAGCTGAATAACTTCATCAGAAATATAAACATAACGAATCTCTTATTTTAAGAAGTTGTATAATCCAATATAAACTAAAATTTCTATAATATGTTCACGAATTTTGTTTCATCTGTCGTAAATAAACCATCCGAATAACCTTGCAACATCAGCTGCACACATAACTTTTTTTTGCGGTAAACGTTACTTTTGAATAAATGTCAGATAATGCGCACACTTGATGATAATTTATGTTGCATTACTCTAGGATTTTTTTTGTCATTTCTATTCTTTGTATCACAACTTATCAACATGTGAAATAGTTATCCTAGCTGCATCCCTGAAACTAGTTAGTAGCATGGTCAGTATCACTGCTAATTACTATAAGTATGAGAAGCAAGCGCGGAATGAATTTTTTAATTTTATTTTTATTTTGGATCTGCTGTAATAAATTATATTTTACAATTAAGTCAGAAATATATCCTAATTTAACTCTTTATTTCCCAAATGCAAAAGACATAAGATACAGTCCATTTTTTTTGTCAAAAATAATAATCTTATTTTTTCTTTTCTTTGTCTTCAGAAATTCTACAAACCTTAATACGACTAATAAAATTTTAAAGTTTTATTTGAAACTTCACATTAACTACCTATTAATGTACTGATAACATGTAATACTCAAGCCATTAGTATTATAAAACTAATAAAAACAGATTTATGGAAACAGTAAAATTTGAAAAATTATGAACTTTTGTGTCGAGCCCGGTTATAAAATTCCATCTTCGAAGGGCCGGGAATTTGAATCTCAGGTCCGCGATTGATTCTCGTGTCTATTGAACTGATCGTGTTATTCAGCGTATAAGTTATACGCTTTAGGCTTGAATTGTGTGGGAGTTCTGAAAGTCGGCATCCGGTTGAAATGTCATCTTCTTATTCTGATCACGATTTAGGATCTCTAAGCTCAATCCCTAGAGCCTTTGTGGAACTCCAAAATGGGATATAAATCTAGCAGATCAAATCAACGGATGTTATGTCATGCTGCATTTAATTAGCCTGCACCAACAAACACCTACGTAGAATCTAATCTTCATCGATTTAAATTAATGATATCAGTATTACTTGTTGCATCAATATTCGCGACTCCTTGTGAAGTTTCTGTAAGCAAAATTATTTATAGCTGTATAAACTTTTATCTACCAGAACTATTAAAGCTCAACTTCATTTCATTAGTTGAACTTAATTTATACCATAAACATATAAAAGACGCTTACAGTTATGGAATAAAATCATTATAAAATGATAGATTAATGGAATTTAATTGTTTAATTAAGAATTGTGGTTAACACTAAGCAAAAAAACTGTGTGTTAATTTTTATTTGACAGTTTTAGAAATTGCCTTTGTAAGCAAATCGACTGACGCATAATTTTTGTTCATTATCATTTAGAACAATTTGGCTCATGAAAGTAAATTAATCAATTCAATCGTTTGAATCTAATACCAAAATCGTTTAAAAAGTGTTAACAGTATTCACGTAACCTCCCCAATTTCATTTTGATTACCTAATAGTGTCATTTCATCAAGAGGCAGAGACCTTTAAAGGCTGTGTCAGGCTGAGAAAGACCGAAACTTCTGCAAAACTTTCGAACTTTTGAGTCGGCCCTGGTCAACACCATTCATTACCTTGATTCGAGAATTAATGTTAAGTATTTTTATTTAAATGAAAGTCAACACACACGGTACAATAATAATACAGATAATGTGGCCATACCAAATACTTTACAGTTGAACGATGCCTTCTAATAGAGAGATGTTCGGGTATCACATTGATTTCACACTAGAGGAAAAAAATTTGACAAACTATTCGGAATTTCAGATTGCAGAATTGACCTCAAGATGTCCTTTTAGGGTAAATATTAAGCTTCTGATTTCTAAGACCATTGGAATAGAAGAACCTTAAAATACGGGAACTCCCGAGTTCCTCTTTCAAAGATGAGAGAAATTCACTTTCCCCCTCAAATACCACAATGAAAGCTGGTACTGTCCGAATTCTAACAAAACCCTCCTTTTCCCCAAACCTATCTGGGCGGACCACTCTGAAGAAGAAGGCGCTAACCGCGAGTGTGAAATCCATCAGACTTAACGATAGGGTATGGAAATTTCGCAGTGATATTAGGACTTTTGGGCGGCCGCCATCTTTTGCTTGAAGAGACGTTTAGGATGTTCTCGTTTCGATAGAGTTAAACATTCGATAGCATTTGTGTTTTAATTGAAAAATGTACATTACTGATTGTGAGTGGAAAAAAACACTACTTTCACCGCTTCTCACATTTCTAGATCTATATGTACTTAAGAGTTTTTTATGTGTGAATGAATGTTAATGAAATCTGTGAAGGAATGTTAAACCGATTGGTTCGAATGTGCTTAGAAAAACAGGATTACTTTCGACGCGATCGAAGGAGAAGATTGAGAATCGTTGCTATATCTCTCTTCTATCTTGCTCTTGATTAACGTAGTTAAAAGAATAGTACGCTTTCCAAATATGTGCTTCAGCATCAAGTATGGCAGTGTCGCCGTATTTTCTTTGTGGTCAGGAGTGTGAATCATTTCCTTTTAACAGTTCTCCAAGAAAGCATTTCCTTTCTGATTGCGAGGATTAGCGTAGACAGTCTGTCAGTTGCTCTCTTACAAATCATCATCATCTTGGCATCTTTTAGTGACGAAAAGTTTAATAGTAAAAATGGCTGGGCATTTGTTAATAGCAATAGTTGTTTAGAATTTGAAGGGCAAAGGACAAAATAAATTTAACGGAATTCGTAATGATAAATATTTGCTATTTGGTTTGTTTCAGCTGCTTTATTTTTATTAATAAAACCTAGGGCTAAAACACGGTTTGTATAACACATGAAATTTATATAAATTTACAGCAAAATATGGAAGTTCTGAAATTTTGTATTTTATTGGCCTTGGGAAAAATCTATTAAATTTAGAACTAATTTCGGGATATCAGAAATCCAGTGAAACTGTACAATCCAATAGCAAAAACATCACTTAATGTAGAACGTAATACTGTATCTTTAGTATTATATTCATCAATTTAGATTCAGTTTTATATACTTTACAAATGCTGATATTTTGCATTTTAGCTCATATTAAGAACTACATGATTGATTCATGTATTAAGAATAACCTTTCAATAATATGCTACCGTTATACATATGAATCGTTTTAACGCCATCATTTTAAATTAGTTACGTAATTCTAGTGCTATAATTAGCTCTAATCGTGTGAAGGGACTGGGAAAGTGGTCAGAATTCTCTTAAATCTTGCCATCACATTTAATTGCAAGTGCAGTTACATATAATTTGGATTGATGCGATCATGTGATTTAATTATGGTTAGCATTTAATTCATAGAATACATTAATTTTACTTGATCTTGCTGAAGTTCAGGAAACTCATAAAAAATATTTATTATGATGGTTTCAATGACTGATATTAAATGTTAAAAGGAACAACGCTTAATTAATAAATGTCGTTTAATAATTTCTCTGTTGATTTTTAAATGATTTTTTACAGACATTTCTTTGCCTTGTATAGATGACTCGATCTTTTACCCTCTTCCGATTTACGAATAGCAGATGACACTGGAACGAATTATGTTGAACAATTGTTGATTTTTTTTTCTTTCTCTTTTACGAAATTAATTTTATTAGTTTTAAATAATGCAAGTTCGTTCTGATTTCCGAACTATGTTTAACCCCTATCCTTGCTTTTCATCCAAATGCGGCTCTCAAACAAATTGTGTTTTAGACCAAAACAGACTACCGAAAATCACTTCATCTATTTCTGGCTGAAAAAGTACATTAAATATCCTTCTCTCCTCTCACGTTTATATGTGCGTGGAATATCTAATGTCCGAGTCCAAATACAGACGAATTTACCGATGACAAGGAATGCGAGGTCATTTTAAAGTCTACATTTGATGAAGTTGCCAAATAGCTGTTAGTACTATGTATATCGTTTTTTCAATGGAAGTATTTGGTAATGGTTATTTACTAACTAAAATTAACAAAATGAAACCACGTGTTTATCAAAGTGGAACAGTCTAGCGATGAAAAGAAATGCAAGGTTATTAAAAGACTTATCTATATACATATAAAAGAGCAATTTTTGAGTTTGTATGCATGTATGTGTTTCGGGTTTTTTTTTTCTTTATGCAAACACCGTTTGCCAGATGTCCAGGATTCTTTATGCCCAAACCGTTTGACTTACCGGACCAAATTTGGCACTGTGATGGATTAGCACAAAAGGGAGCTAACACCGTAAAAATTATTTTAAAATTCGAATTAGATTTTTGTTTATTTAATTTTAAGTGGTAAATTCAACTGTTTTTGCCTATTTTCGCCAATTTTCTTTTTTTCCCCCTCCATTATTATTCATTCGCCTGCGGTGTTTAATTTATTAATTCTTACATTTTTTATTTCTTTGTTTATTTCACTTCATATATTATTCTTTTTTAGCCGTATTAAAGAAAGTTGGTTTGAATAAAAGGTTTTATTTTTTCCTTTGGAAACGATTCGTGTAGCGAGCTTCAGCGTTTTAATTTATAAACAGCGGGAAAATATCGTTTACTTGCATTTTTTCTCTCTCTCTTTTTCTTTTGGTGCTTTATTTTGCACCGTATATTGTTTATTGACATTTTGTCCGTTCTAAAGATATTTTAATCAGCAACGCCGGGAAAATTCTGTATAATAAAATTGTTCATGTAAACAAGTATTAGTTATTACATATATGGTTTATTGTTTAAAAGTTTAAAATAAATGTTCTTTTTCCAAACTTCTTGCCTTTCTTTCAAACCACAATGTTATAAGGTAATAAAAAGGCTAGATTTGAAAAGATATTTATGTTTGTCGGGGAAAATTAGTAACAATATTTGTAGGAAAAAACGAAGGGGGGGGGGGGCATGTGAAAAATATGGATCCCGAATAACGTAGGGGTAATAAGCTAGTACTTGAAGTTGTCAAATAGCTGTGACATAGCGAAGCATTTGATGACATCTATTTGATCTATACTTATAAAAGGAAGTGTTTGTATGCGTGTGTGTGCAATGTCCAGACGAATCTATCGCACTTACAGCTATGAAATTTGGCACACAGGTAGTCGTAAGGGTGGCTCAATGCACCTCGAAGCCCTAATTTTAAAATTTAATGTAGAAAATTAATGTTCCGTGTTGTTTTGGGTGATTTTTCTCACTTTTTTTTGCTGATGCATGAGAAATAATGATAATAGAAAAACAATCGATGCACCATCGGATAGAGAAAACAATTATCGTTTTAATGACATTTGTTTTGAAAGTCTAACGTAATTTCCTGAATTTTGAGAATTTTTTTTGAAAAATAGTCAGTTTTCGCGTAAAATTTTAAGAATTGAAACTCAAATTGCTTTATCCGAAGTTATAATTTTGTTATCTTTTTGAGGTAATAAATGGACTATTTGTCTCTGATTTAAAACAAGGACGGATAAAATACCTTCGTTCGTTCATTTGTAATAATGTTTTATTCCCTGCTTACTTTTTAGTATGTTTCGCTTGGAATAATTTGAATCATTTCATTCGATGCAGTGGTTTAGTCGTAAATTAAGCAGTACCAGAACGTTCTGACCCGAGAGATATTGTTGGGGAGGGGGGAATATAGTTAGGTAATCATTCCACAATGAAATATTTTTTACATTTAAAATGTGTAATTATTTTATCTGACCATTGAAATCATAAAATAATGAAATGCCAATACTGAAACAAAGCATATTTTAAAAATATTATTTTATTTTTAATCAAACATGAACATTATGCGTACTGTACCTCAAAGAATGAATATAATGAAGATGTGAAAGTATGACCTTTTAAAAATTTAAGTTCGTTTGGTTATACTAAAATTAAATAATGTCAAAGTAAAATCATGACATAGATAGATATTAGAGAAAATATCATGAGTTTTAAGAATCAAAACATAAAATACATTTAAATGTGTGCAACCTTAATTCTTTTTGCCCCTTCCCCCACCACTTGCCAGTGCATTATTACTTTTATTAAATGGAAATATCTATCATATTTTCGAGGGTAAAAACTAGACAAAGATCGCAATGTTTTAAAGAGGTATCGAAAGCTTTATTTTATGTCATTGTGAACTTTTTCTTTTTCATTTCGTTCACATTCATGATACCACGGGCAACGCCGTGCGGGTACTGCTAGTAACTAATATTAACATAACGGTAACAAATATTTATGAAAGTGTAACTTTATGACATTGTAGCGATGTAAAGGAATGCGAGGTCATTAGAAGACATAAAGTTAATGAAGTTGCCGAATAGCTCTCAAAACTAAAGATAATTTATTCATATCAAAGCATTTAGTAACGGTCATTTCAAACTAATATTAATATAATAGAAATAAATATCTATTAAAGTATTTTTCACAGAAATTTGAATTAGTTTATTTTTTTCCACTGCTTGCAGCAAATAGATATAGTAAATGAGGAAAATATGAGATGAGTTAATACATTAAACAATTTTTACAATTTCAGCAAAATTTTGAAAAATATGTTCTTATATTTCTATTTAAAGCTTTTTGATTTTACGAATTTAATTCGAGGTCAGTTCGAATTTTTTAAATCGCCATTCCACTGGCAACTCTATTGTTCAAGGACTCGATCTACTTGAAATAACAAAATGAGACGAAACGGCTGCATATAATTTTAAAATAAAACGTCTTCCTTTTTGTCTACATGTTCTAGCAAGCAATTTCGACAGAAACTCGGATATTAATCATTAATAATAAAAAACTCCGACGACTGATGTATAACTTTTTGTCTTTCAGTCTTTTTACTACTTCGGCATAAAACGTGGCTTGTTGCTCAGCGAGTATGTAGTAGATAGCATAAAAGACGTATATTTTCAACGTATCCATTTTATCGAAGCAGTCAGTCTGCTCTCGGCATTTTCCCGCATTTTCTCCCGCAC
>BGPR01000072.1:1174654-1192259 GCA_013235015.1 Araneus ventricosus
CCTTAAGGCTTTAATTAATAATATAATTAAATAAACTGTAAGCTTAAAAAAGCAGTCTGTGTTTGGAACCAATTAGATGCTGATCAGAATTGTCAACAAATAACAGGTCAAAATGCCAGACATTGTTTTGCGACAAATGCACATCAAAGTTTGAAAAGAAGTTCGTTTAATTCTTGTATACAGGGTTCTCATATTACCACTGGCAGTGTTCCCATGTGGCAAAAGAAAGACTCTGTTCAGCTGGCAGTGAACATCGTTTAAATCTCTTTTTCCTTTCTGTCAATGTTTTTCTTCCGCCCTTTTCCTTAACTCCAGCGCAACGTTTTCACCAGTGTTGTCAGCACTTCCGCATCGAAATAGGAACTTGAAATTTACTGCAGAAATAATATGGAAAACGCCAAACTTTACGATATTCTTAGAACAGATCTAGTATTATTTTAAGAAATATATTACTTTGGGATGTTTAAATATTTAAAACTATTTGTTTATCAAGAAGAGCAGTTGGAGTGAGAGCAAAAAACATTCCTAAAAATCCAAATATATTTTATTATATGCATTGAGTGTTCATTTTACTACTTTTTCAGTGAAACTGATACATTAGAAGTGTTCATGAATATATGATATATCTAAAAATGTTCACAAATAAAGAAGTCGGAAAATATTTAATATTGATTAGCTTTCAACAGCTGGCAAGGAATACTCATAATATTGAAAACATTTAATGGTCTTACTGCAAGACAGATTTTTATGAGTCATTTTATTTAAAATATGTTGTATCTAATGTAAAGATTCAATGGAAAAAGTAATTCCTTTTCTACCAATCATTAAATCTTCAATAAATCGCAAAAATTTGGCGACTGCTTATATTTTAACCATGTAAACAGTAACCAAACACGTTTGCGTTACTAAAATAAGAGCATCGTAAGATATAATATTACCGAATTTCTTTTTCACAGCTTTAATTAATATTATTAATATTTTTCAACGCGTTTTGTACAGTTAAATTAATATTAAATAGGTATAAAAGTTAGCGCATATTATTATTTTAACGTCATATGAAAAACGATTTTATGGATGTTGATTTTCTGCTATTTATTCTGACTGGGAGTTCTGCACTTCAACCAAAAGCACTTTTTAATAAATACACGATATAAATGGACGATTAATTCTCTGTTCTCTTTTATTTCTTTTCAAACAGAAAATTGAGATTTTAATCTTACATAAAAGTTTTGAAACATGTATGTTACAAATCATCACAGATGCAAGGCTATTGAAAATAGTTTTGGCGAGATGACAACTGCTTCTTTCAGACTAGAATAAAAACTTTGAAATAAAGATATTAAAAGATGTTTTAGTAACAAAATTGTCTAAGGCTAATGACGATATCGTAATTTGGAAAAAAAGAATGGTTTTACTGAATATTCAACTCTTGGGCAGGAACATTTCAACTAAGTTGTTGTAAACAAAAATGATAAATAATAAAAAAATAAACGAATAACCCAAATGAATTGCACTGATAAAATATGATTCAAGATCAGCCTTCTACAAAAGTGCACTAAAAAACTCTGTGGAAATCATAAGCATTAAAATTGTAACCCATTCTTTGATATATTCCATCATCCATGCAATTTTATTTTTCAGTGTATTTATCGTTTTTTTAAGTCTTACCCTGAGCAAATTTGGATTTAATATAGTTTTAATAACAGAAGAAAATCATTACATTGAGAGTTAAACGTCAGAAGGACAAATTATTTTTCCTGTAATAGTATTTCTCTATGTGATTTCTTCAAAAATTATCTCTCAGGAGCATAATCATTCACAAATCAAAAGCTAAAATCTTGAGTAGATAAAAGTTTTGCCGTCATATAAACAGATATGAGGTCTTTCATTTCATTTATAAAAAATTAATTAATGTTAGGATATTAAGCTCAATGGTTTCATTTTTCAAAATCTGTTGTCCAATACCGCTATTTTTCAGGTATGACAATAATTAATTTTCCTTTTTCTCCTCTTATAAGGATTTATCTTACAAAGAAAAGCACTGGCACGAAGCCTGTTTCCTGTGCAACAAGTGCCGAGTGTCGTTGGTGGACAAACCATTTGGATCAAAAGCCGAGAAAGTGTACTGTGCTAGTTGCTATGATGCTGCTTTTGCTTCCAGATGTGATGGCTGCAATGAAGTTTTCAGAGCAGGTAAGCTCCATTCACTCCACCAACACTTCTGAATTTTTTTTTTCTTTTCCAAAAAAAGTTCATAGCATCCACGAAGGAGATGAAACAAATGCAGTCTAAAAATCTTGTAAACTTTTTGTGATTCTATAAAAACTAATACTCGTTCGAAAAAACAAAAAAAAAGCAAAAAACAGACTGCAGGGGATATTGGACCATTTTTGAGGTAAATATGTTTTTTACGTATTTTGTAGTTAAGTATTCAGTCAGCTGTTAATAACTATCATGAAATTCTTACAAGTAAGTATCTTTTCATTCCAATATTCTAGACTGATTTCACTATTTATATAAAAGTATCATTATTTTCACAAAAAATTGTGGAAAAATATTTTTCGTTGTTATCTGCCGTTTGGTTAACACCTTTTGATATTTCTTTTCCTAATGATTATTATTATTTTTCTGTTATTTGAACTCAAGAACCAATTTGAAAATGTTTATAAAAATGAAAATTTCACTGTTTATAAAAGAAAAAATAATAACCTTTACTAAAAAATATCATTTTAGCACGTTCACGCCTGCATGTACCACCGGTGGGTCACACTTGAATGTACCATCGAGCGGCGTGTACCACCGGTGGCTCACATTTGAATGTATCATTGGGCGGCGTGTGTCGTGGGTGGTTCACACTTGGATATCCCATCGGGCAATCCACAAACAAACCACAACTGCCAAATGTGTAGTTCGTTAGATTCGTTTATGGTCCACATTTGCTGGTTGCCATCTAATTGGAAATCATCAATTGGCACCAGAGTACTGTAAACAGAAACCATCAGATGGGAACCAGCATAGATGGAATTATCAGAAGCTTCTGGACTCTGATTTCTAATATACTTGGTCTTTTCGCTTTGCTTATCCAAAGTGAACTGCTAGGTCGCGGTGGTCTAGTGATGAGGTGTCGGCCTCGGAGCCGGAGGGTACCAGGTTCGAAACCCATTCCACTGAAGATCCGTCTTGTATTTGGCCTGTTGCACGTTAAATCATACGTAGGGGATCAAACGGTCTCCCGCTGGTATGGTGCGGAATTTTGAAGAGGGGGTGCCAGTTCAGATATCGTCCTCGTCGAGGTCCGTCCTAAATAGACCTCGTGTAGCTTCAAAACGGGAGTTAATATATCTAAACCAAACCAGATTGAACTGCGTAACAGCTAATCAGCAATAGAGGGAACGAAAGCAAAACAGAAATGGCCATGGTTGCCATAAGTTTTCATATTGCACATTAGTTCAGCGCCGCCCGATAAACCCAGTAGGGAGTGTTGCCCGGTGGCGAGAAATGCAAATTTCAGAGGCGGCGTGAACGAGTTAAGATGTTGCATACTAGTAATTACAATGTTGTTACATATCTTTTCATAATTTTGTTTCTCCTATCCATTTTAAGCGCAACTTTTACTCCCGTTTGAGCGGAATTATTTTCTAAGCTTTGAAAAGTCTTACTTCTGATTGCTTACAGCGATATTTAATCTAGAAATATTTCTCCTTTGTTAAGGAACTAAGAAAATGGAATATAAAGGTCACCAATGGCACGAAAAATGTTTCACTTGTTCAGTGTGCAAAACTCCTATCGGAACTCGCAGCTTTATCCCAAGAGACAACGACATCTATTGCACCACCTGTTACGAGCAGAAGTATGCAACTAGATGCATTAAATGCAATCAGGTATGAGAAACTTTTGTATTTGTATAAACTTTTTCTAAACAGTTAAAAATTCCGCATTAAACAGGACGCTAGTTTTAATTTATGCGAAACTATATATAAATTCGTCTCGATATTTCAACTTCATTTCTTAAACATTTTCAGATCAAATATTTATCAGCTTTCTTGAAATGTTAAGTTCTACTACACTCACTTCCAAAACTTAAGCACAATTCTTAAGATGGGAAAAATTTGGATTTAATACGAATATTATGGTTCGCAATCAGTTGCAGAGAATCGTGGGATATACTATCGTCGTAACTCACATTTTACAGTGGAGATTCGGTCACAAGGACAATTAGGGTGGCCACCAGAAAGGGATGAAGGCAAAAATACAGTTTGACCCATCTTGTTTCACAGAAAGCTGATAACGAGATGTAACATTTATCAATGGTTATGTTTGATGTGCATAATATTTACATGCATTTTCGTAAACACATCATAAATATTCGGGAATATATAAAGGTTTTCTTAAAAAATACCAAATTTTCCCACATGTTTTTTGCTTATAACATGCAGAGTTTTCCACCAAATTGTGCGAAACTTACAGAATTCTTGGCAATATGTAAAAGAAGCATTGTATTAAAATTTGAATAAAAACATTTCAATATTAAAGGAAATATAAGCATTTGTAGTAAATAATTTTTTACTGCGCATGTGCGAAACATAGCGTAATTTTTCTTTCATATTTTTAGAGCCAGAGATATACGGCAACTTATATAAAAATTCCAGTTAAATACCATTAGTATTCATAAAGATATCGTCATGGCAACATGAGGAATTTCGGTACACTCTAAGAGAAGCTAAAAACCTTCATCACTTTGTTTCTCTTAGAGAATAAAAGCAATTCAGTTCTTGCAATGCCTATATCTTTCTGAATACTAATGGTATTGAACTTGGAATTTTTATATAAGTTGCCCTATATATCTGGCTCTGAAGATGTGAAAAAAAATTATGCTACATTTCGCACATGCGCAGTAAAAAATTATTTACTACAAATGCTTATATTTCTTGTAATATTGAAATGATTTATTCCAATTTTACAATACAATGCTTCTTTTACATATTGCCAAGAATTCTGTAAGTTTCGCACAAATTGGTGGAAAACTCTGCATGTTATAAGCAAAAAAACATGCTGGAAAATTTGGGACTTTTTAAGAAAACCTTTATATCTTCCCGAATATTTGTGTTGTGTTTACGAAAATGCATGTAAATATTTTGCACATCAAACATAACCATTGATAAATGTTACATCTCGTTATCAGCTTTCTGTGAAACAAGATGGGTCAAACTGTATTTTTGCCTTCATCCCTTTCTGGTGGCCATCCTAATTGCCCTCGTGACCGAATCTTCACTGTAAAATGTGAGTTACGACGATTCTCCGCAACTGATTGCGAACCATAGTATTTATATTAAATCCAAATTTTTCCCATCTTAAGAATTGTGCTTAACTTTTGTAAGTGAGTGTACAATTTAAATGAGAATAGACTTTATAATGAATCTATTACCGTTCCCATGGCTAAAATATTTTTAGCAAGAAAAAAGGCAAAAAAGAGAGTTCTTAATAATTTTAGCGATGTTATGCGTATTTCATTTGTCCTTGAGGGATTTCAGTAAAGTTCTGCTACTTAATTTTTAAAATTACTTGTGTTTGTGATCTCAAAAACCTTGGAATGTGCTTTTTGAAGTTACAAGTGCATAACACGTTAAAGATAACCTAGCTTTAAAAAGAATTCCAAATCTTGAAAGTGTTGTTTCACATGTTTTTTTGCGTCTCGTATTCAGATCCACAAGTGATATTTAAACTTAAAATATGAAAGTATATTTCAATTTACTAAATTATGCTTTACATTGCTTAAATATGCCTTATGCTTGCAGATTAGCTTCTTGCAGACTAAACGTTTTCGATACTCTTGGCAACAGTTAAAGCATTGTTTTAAACATTCGATAGATGGCTATTAAAGACTTTTGTTTGTCTAATTCTTTCTGTTTTTATTCCCAAGAAGTGTTTTTGTTTACAAATACCTCAGATATTTTTGGCTGTTTAGCTTTTTGGCACTAAAAGAGGAGGAGGAAGTGATGATCGCTTGCAGGAGAGTACGTAATTGGCAGTCACTGCTACTCCAAAAAAGTTTGAGAGCAAAAATGCCTTCTTGAGGGAATTCTCGCTAGAACTGGCCTACATGTGTTCAATCAATCCCGTGTTAGAACTGCTAGAAAGAAAGTCGTTATTACATGCTTTTGTTTTCGTTGTTCTTAGCATAACCATTTAATCCCTAAAAGAATGTCGTCCTTTACAAGAAAAAACTTTATTGTGAAACTATTGTGAAGAATAAAAATTGCATATAAAACCTTAAATAAAAACATTCCAGTGAATGAAAAAGAAAGAAAAAGATGCGTAAAGAGGATGAATTTTTGTTAAATGACATCCAACATTTTAATTTTAAAAAAGTGAAAGTAATTTTGGAAAAATATCAAGAGAGCGAAACATTGATTTTAAACTATTATTGAATTGCTTTCTTTATTTTTAATAAATGCAGAGATTTCTCGAAATATAGGATTTCGTCATTTGTTCCTTCTGGATCTATTTTTATAAAGGGAAAGGTTTATTGGTTTCATAAAACTGGAAAGAATTTATTAATACATTGTAAGAATCCAGCAAATATTTTACATAATTCCTAGTTTTTAGCACGTCATAATCATCGCTTAGAAACCCTTCGGAAAACTCACAGCAGTTAATTGGCCTGAGTTTTGAAGGTATTAATGATATAAAGACCATGTCTGGGCTGTCATGTTGTGGTCATAAAGACTCAGATCGAAACCGTGCACATCTTCGAGAACCTTTTGTCTATCTCCAGAACTAGCGTTTAGCACTTCTGCTGCTAAACGTTCTTTAAAAAATGTGATATATGATGTAGTTAGTTGGATGGTTCATCTTGCTTACACTAGATGATTGAAAGCGGAAAATATCTTTTACTGTGATAAATCGTATCATCCATTATCCAACCGACAATAATATTATCTTCCTATTATGCCGTCATTCTAAACCGTTAGCTCCCTTTTTTATCCATGAAATCAGCCTTTCACGACCCATTTATGGCAACGCTGTCGTATCGTCTCTTTCTTCTTACCTGAAGCCATAATGATCTGCCAACTAATCCGTTCTATCTCATATAGTCTGATTCCTTAAACCTTCCAAACCTCTCCATGTAACTGTAAAATGTTGAATTTCTTCAGAGAAATTATGTCTTACGGTGATTTAAAAAAAGCAATTGAAATTCATTGAAACGATTTTCCACTTTTTGAGCACTTCGTTTCGACATTACAAAATTTGCATAGAACGTAGGTTTCAATTCGCTTATACCGGCAGAAAATGGAAACATTATTTATCCATATTGATTCTCTGTTACATTAAAAAGAGATAGAAGTAACAGAAATATAGTATTCTTGGTTATTGGTTGATAGAACCTCATTTTCTACTGGAACTTTTTACGGGTACTATGTACTCTGTGTCTGCTGCACGGTTTGTTTCAAAGTTTTCCTCTCACCAAGCAACATTATTTGTGGCTTATGCATGTTGTGTATATGTAGTTTGTGATGGGGCCTTGGGACATTTTTCTGTCGCCACCGAACATTTATTAAAAACTACATATTCTTAGCTGTAGATAGGACGTGAAGGATCTGTAGCTTGGCCTTCACGCTTCCCGGTTTTGGTCCCATTGTATTTTTTCTTCTGGGAGCTCATAAAATGGTTACTGCAGAACATACCTCTAGATTCTGTTGAAGATCTCGTCGTTCGAACCTCTTTTTCTGGAAACAAGATCAACACCAGCCTAGGGGGTCTTTCAAAGGGTGCAACAATCCTTCTTTCGGCTGTGTTGGCTCTACAACGTTCTCGAATGACTTATGAGCAGCTTCTCTTAGTATTTATGAGGTGCGAGTGGCATAGTGCCATGCAGCTGTTACTTCAGTCTCTCTATCTATCTCTCTCTTTAATAAGGGCCAACGTAAACTAATTATGTCGCCTTTTACTGTCAGTAAGAATGGATTACTACCTAGTTCAAGGGCAAATATTATTTGTCTTTTTGTGTGTTTTCACTATTATAAAAAAAGTTTACTGGTACCTTTTAGATAAGTTACTCTTTCGCTGAATACGAATATTTCATTATTTGTATATAGTCAAGAAAAATTTTGTATGTGTTGTTTTATCAAGAAAACATCATTTATTTGTTGCCTTGCCAGGTTTTGTCAAGGAATACTTTATAGATTTTTACTTCATTACATTTCATTGATATTGAGCAATTAGTCATAAATATCACATTCTAAATTTTCAACCGATGGTGTGGGAATCGCCACTGTTTTCTAAAAATATCTAAACACTGGGCTACTGATAACTTCTTCATCGAAAAAAAAAATGAAATACTTGTAATAAAATGCTACAAATCTAAACACGATAATTCAATGTTTTGTTACTTTTGTTTTTAAAAAATGAAAAGAATTTCGACATATAATCCCAAATAGGATTTTTCCCATGTATAAAAAATGTATTAATAATTCTTCTTCATTTCAGAACTCATCTTATTAACACTCATGGTTTTGGTTGCAAAGCTTACAATAAGCAAGACGGATTTTTCTCCTTTTTGTCATGGTCTTGGCATTACATTCATAGGGTCTACTTAAGATTTTGAGCTCGCATCTTATGTTCATGAATTTTTTTCAATGAAAGAATGTCTGGATATTATAAGAAACTAAAAATGAATTTTCTGAATGCTTCTTCTAACTTTCATCTCACAACTGTGAAGGCACATGCACTAATATATAAACATAACTTATATACATCGATGACTTTGCCAAATCTGTGGATATATTTATGTGATTAGGAATATTCTTACTTTCAATTTCAGACGTCGTTCACAAATAATGGAATATATAAGCGTTGAAGAAATATTATATTTTGCATAACAATCAATCTATAAAATTTTCGAGTAAGGACGTGTAAAAGATCTTGGATGCAAAAATGTCGAACTTTTTCTTTTTATTTGCTGAGAACTCTAGTAATTTCATTTATCCTAATTTTAATTGTTCATCTAATGAGAACTTCAGTTCTTTGGACAATTTTCTCAAAAATGTGCGTGTTTAAAAAAAATGATTAATTTTTTCTCAAAGTTTCATTGTTCAAATTTTAAAATTCTGGCTTCTTTGAATGCAGTAGTTTTTAATACACATATTGGGTCGTGTTACTTTGCGTTATAGATAATTTGTGTGTAACAGAAAGTAATATTCGAGGAAATGGTATTTTTCTGACATATGAAAGCTCTTTTCAACTTTCTATGTGATGGTGAATTTTATTTTCAGATTATAACTGCCGGAGGAGTAACATACCGAAACGAGCCATGGCACAGGGAATGCTTCTCGTGCACAAACTGTGGAACATCTCTAGCTGGACAGCGCTTCACTTCAAGGGATGAGAAACCATATTGCGCGGACTGCTTTGGAGAGCTTTTCGCTAAAAAGTGCACAGCCTGCAACAAACCTATTACTGGTAAGCTTTGCATATATGCAAGATGATGTTTTCTTTTTTTTGGCAGGGAAAGCCCAGAATTCGAAATTATACTTTTTTTCATTTCTTCAATTTCTTCACTCAGGAATTGGCAATGCTTCGAATTTTAGTTAAAAATGCAATAAAAAATTAATTTTGCCCATTATAATAGAGAGAAAAATGAATTGGTGTTTCCAAAATTGGTCTAATACCAAAACCTTTTACCAGAGAGGGAGGTAAAAACCAACGCCCATGCCCCGTAATACCTGGAGGAAAAATAGACGGAATAATGCATCATCGCGTCTAATTTGCTGGATCAGCACATTTTCGAACTTATACTGGAGATGATTTTTTACCAATATGCTGTCAGCAGAATCAAAGTGGGAAGAAAAAATTGGATTCAAATCGGATTTAATTCAACACTTAACAGCTGCTCTAAAAAATTTATCACATATTAATCATTTTAATCTAAACGCGACATTTTAATGTTTCTATCTCTTTGTCGTTCTTCTAATCATATACTTTGAAAGGTATAATTGGTACGTAATCCCGAATAGTATAATTTTAACCAAAACTCACGAAAAAAATGAATATTTCCTCAATTCACGTTACTGGCAACCAAGCTTTTTCTATACCACACTCATAGAATATAGATACAAGTCTTACTAGTCTCTGTAGTGGTAGGCTTGGAATATAGGTAGAGTTATCTTATGTCCGGATTTCAAGCTCACGTCCGCTGTAGCATCCGGAGCTTCAAAATGTCCGGATTTACGCCAGCAAATGTGGCGAAATTTGATTGTAATAGGGAAAATTTTATGTATTCGAAAAAGTTGAAGTCATTCCGCTAATGAAAGAAAATCCATTAGTTGCACTTTTGCTCTGAACGAATTCTTTTGATGATGGGGTCCATTTGGGCAGTTGAGAGAAGAGGCTTTCCTTGCCAGTTGTAAAAGATCTGCTAAACGTCAAAACGAATTGCGTTTTCATCCTGTCCAGAATTTTACCAAAAGTTAAAAATAATTTATATCCACCGAAAGAAACCGAAAAAGGAGATGAAAAAGTGGATGAACCTCCTTATCCAGGGTCTAGCTCAAACTAAAAATTAAAAGTTTTGGCAGTTTTATTTTATTATATTTTTCATTAATGTAATTTGGATTTTCCACACATCAACAAAAATTGCTCCTTCTTTGCATTCTGAGCTCTTAATTTTTTTCACTTCCTAAAACGCTGTGCTATTGTTATGAAAGAGAATCATTCATTGGTAAGTAGCTATCAGAATTTTAAATTATTCTTTCACTACCCCCAAAGACACTTGCCTCCCCCGCATGTCCGAATTTCGACTAAAAAAGTTATATAGTAACCTTAAATATAGAATGTGTAAAGCTGCTATCAAACGGAGAGCTATCGTGCGCTTTTATCTTGAGCGTGAACACAATGGCATTCAGCAGAAAAGTTTGTAGCACGTGACGCATTGAGACAACCGATCAGACAGGATTTCGGTATCGGGGAAGGCGAACTACGTCACCGTCAAAGTCACACCCGATTGGTTTGAATTTCCGCTGCTGACGATTTTTTGTCATCATCGTGTGCATTTTCAAACCGGTTGAATACAGCCCACGATTTCCGTCATCTTGTCTGACCGGTCACGTGCTACATACCCTTTTTGCTGAGTGGCATTGTGCTCACGCTCAAGATAACAGCGCACGATAGCTCTCCGTGTGATAGCAGCTTAAGTGGTTTTTAATTTGGATTATGCAGGAAATGTTATAAAGTTTCTTAAGAAAATCTTTTGTAACTAAAATACCTGAAAACATAAAATTTGAATTAATTCTCATTTCAACCAACACACATATCTTAACCAATGAAGTAAATTCATGCGCATGTAATACAAGTCAAGTGCGCAGAACTGATAATTTTGGAATCCAATGCGCATCTTGCAGAAGAAAAAAGGCCATGATATCTCAGCACAACATAAAATAATGTGCAGTTAAGTTACGTTTATCATGTGACTGTGCCTTTCCGTAAATTAACTCTTTAACAGGCTGACAGTAATCGATGAGCTTCTTTCCCACCCTGTTTGCTCAAACTTAGACAATTTCTAAATCTCAGTAATGAATGTCAAAATAAAATCTCACTAAAAATATAAAATAAATAAATAAACATTCTCAAATCTCAGTAATGAATTTCTAAATCTCAGTAAAAAAAATAAATAAATAAATTTCCAAATCTCAGTTATAATTTCCAAGTCGATCTTTAAAACACTAAACCCTTTGGGTGAGTGGGCTGACATGAGTTTTAAAAAAAATCTCAGTAATGAGTCTTTTAGAGTATCCAAAAGATAGCTAACAACTTGGAATTTGTATGATTGCTGATATTTCAAACAAGAAAATTGATAAGAGACTTGCATAAAAACTATCTCTTTAACCTAAATTTTCAGATAGCCACCATTTTTAAGATTTGATGATTTTTTATAAAAGTAACTTTTTCCACATAATAACGTTAGCTGTAATACTTTATCAATATTTAGGTAATGAGCTGAAAATTTCAACGAAGCGTAATTAAGCGTAATTGAGAAAGTTAGCGGCACATATTAAAGAGCAGGTGAGATGTTTGAGATGCAAAAGGAGAAGGCAATTTTTTAACCACTTAACAGTTTTGCCCGAACACCGTTCGGGCACTGCGAAAGGGAACTTCCCTGATTTGGCCGAACGCCGCTTTTTAAGCCAATCCACTGATTTTCCCGGCCTTTTCACTTTCTTTACTTTGCAATGTTGCTAGTAAATGGCTTTAGATGTTTAATTAATATTGGATAGCAATACAAATGTAAACCAGTTTTTAGGTCAGGTTAGGTAAACCAGATTTTTGGTCCTTTTTTCCCAGCAATTAAAAATTATCAAAAATGAGTAAAATCAAAACTTGTAACTGTTTTGACTGCTGATTTGAATCTATAAAATCAATTTGAATATAAAATCGCTTATACAAAATGTGATTATTTTTGGACATAATATGGCAGAAAAAAGTTAAGTGGTTAATTAATCCGGAGCTTCCCGAGTCCCATCCGAGTCCATAATTTGTATTTTTAATGCAATCAGTTTAATTTAGCTAGGATCAGGTTTATGAAATAAATAAAAATGAAAATGAAAATCAATGATATCATTTCGATGTTGAAAATACTATACTAGCTTGTTTCTTAAGAGCAAAGCTTGGACTCACAACCTTCTGTTATTAATCACTTTCTCGAAGAAATAAATTTTCTTAACAATTGCTCATGAATTTGCTCAATCTTTCTCACAATTGTTGTTTGAGAAAATCATCCGTTTATTGCTTGACTTTTGGTTAATTGCATCCTTGAAGTGAACTCAAATGCTTTTCGTAAAAATGACTTTATTCTTTTGCTGCAAACGTATAATATATTTAAAATAAATTATGATTTATATAAACTTTTAATAAATGTAACAATAATTGCCTCTAAAAATGAAAATTACATTTCTACTACCAACAATTTTATGGATTTGAAGTACTATCATAGTAATGTATTGGTTTTTTAAAAATATTAGACAAAAATCGCAGATGTAAAGAATTTATCTTTAGTTTATTTTCAAGAATTTGTTTCTCCTGTATTCTTGTAATTGTCACAAAATGAGAAATGAAATATAACGAAAACAAAATGAATTAATATTTTTAATGTTTGATTTGCTCATCATCGAAATTTGCATAAATATTTTTTGCTTAAAAAATTATCTTTCTCAAGTGATTTCGATGGGAATTAATACAGAAAAGAAAGGTAAAAGAAATATTGCGATGTTTGAGTAGTATTCTTACATAACCCAGGCATTTTCCAAAGTAACTAAATAAAGTTGAAGGTTGTGCAACGAAATATTCCATTTAGAATTAACATGAAAATGACATTATTTCTCTAGGTTGTACACGAAACGGACGCGACACCGTAGATGATTCATTGAAGTGATGTGAGGTGGTTAAATTTATAACAAAATTTTCAACCTTTAGATTACGAATGGACGAAATCTCAAAACAACCTTTTAAAACGGAGGTATCCCTCACTTTTCAAATTATTTGAATTTAAGGGGGCCTCTTTAGATCCTCCATACGATTACCAGTTTTGTCCTCTTTCATTGTCAAAAGTTCCGCAGAGAGGATGTGAAATCTTAATGGTTTAGTGGTACATCTTCGGTACCTTGCGTAACGAAAAGGTTAAAATGTCACTTTAGAAATAAAAGATTGATATTTTTTATTGCTTGATCTTCTCTATTACTTGATCTCACTACGATGTGACCTCTTATTACAGAAGCTTTGAGGAAGAGGGGATGTTGACTTCCATAGATATATCAAACTTCATCAAGTCTGAAGGATAGCATTAAACATTGACTTATATCAATACCATTAAATTTGTACCTTTTTCACCAGAAAATGATTTTCATTGTGGAAAAATAGTAACACTTTTCGTTTCAAGAATTTGTGTTGTTACACGAATAAATTGCATTACTGTAGTGTTATCTGCCTACCACCAGTTTTGGTACTTTTCTGCCAGCTAAGCAAAGTATATTGCTTGATGCACAGTTATTCAAATTCCCTTCCGTAGAGAGTACAAAACCCTCTTAGTTATCGAGTAATAAACCAGCATTTTAAAATTTTGTGCAGATTAATCTTTCCTACTGTAGTTTGTCTATTGGAAACCAGACTTAAATAGAGTATTTATGATATATGCTGATCGTTATAAGAAAGAAGGAATATTCGGTGTTATTTCGAGTAAAGATAATGACGTGGAACGGCTTTTTTTTTCTCTTTAACCTTAGTACATCAATAATAAATGAATTGTTACGAATATCGCATGGGAGAAAAAATGTTTGAACCGGTTTTGACAATAATAGATAAGCTTTTCCCGCTTTTGACAATATAGACAATAGATTACGACCAAAATCATAAAACAATTTTCTTACTTAAAAAAATTCAGCCCCGATTTGAATTAAATGGGAATCCAGTTTTCTTAATGAGCCTAAATGATCAATGTTAATCAAAGGAGATAAATAACTTTCTAAATATCTTCTATGTATGTAAAATTTTTGTGCTTATTTATTATAATTATTACACACTTTTATTTAACTTGACTTGTTTCATGTTTGTTAAGATGAAATTTTATATTCGATTCTTCATTCAATTTCTGATGTGATAGAATTTTGAAATTTTGTTCATTCGTGTGGTCTAGATGAAAGTACACTATTCTAATATTTTCAGAACTTAATTATCAGTTAATCGATCAACATAATTAAATTTTATTCCATAAGCGTGGCGCCACCTGGTAGTTAATTTGACAAAAATTTATTTCAAAATTCCTTAATATTTCTAACATCAGTTAATCGATTAACTAATATTATCGTCTGTTTTTAAAATTTGCTTTTAATAAATTTGTTCTTCTTCAATAGGTATTGGAAGAGTTTTGAAATTTTGTACATTTGTGTGATCTTGATGAAAGTACACTATTCTAATATTTTCAGAATTTAATTATCAGTTAATCGATCAATATAATTAAATTTTCTTCCATACGTATGGCGCCACCTGGTAGTTAATTTGAGAAAAATTGATATCAAGATTCCATAATATTTCTAACATCAGTTAATCGATTAACTAATATTATGGTCTGTTTTTAAAAACTGCTTTTAATAAATGTGTTCTTCTTTAATAGGTATTGGTGGAACCAGGTTTATTTCTTTCGAAGATCGCAACTGGCATAACGACTGCTTCATGTGCGCCGAATGCCGTACATCTCTTGTTGGGAAAGGCTTCATAACAGATGGATCCGATATTCTCTGCCCAGAATGCGCTAAACAACGACTAATGTGATCTCATTTGTTCTAAAGCGTGATAGAAAAAAATGTGTTGTTGCTATATTGTAACATGCTTCCGATCCGCAGGCGGGAAGAACTCTATGCGATGTCATCACTTATCTTCATCTTTTGCTGCGGTGCAATAGTAGCTTAAAGATGTTTACAGAAATAAGGTTATTAAGAAGCCAGTTTGTTGGCATAATAATCTTGTTATTAAATATTAACTAACTGTTGTTGTGTATTAATTGATCTTGTCTTATTCATTTTTGTTACCATTTCAAACACCTTTCAATCATGCTTATATATTTAATCTTTAAAAATCTATGTGAGTAGCACATAACTTTTTCAAAAATTATGAAAGTTCCTGATTTTTCCATGTATTCTTGAAATACCATGATATTTTCCATTATATTCTTCCACTGCATTTTATCTCTCTTCATTAATGTGCAAATAAAATAATTTATGCGCCAGTTACAAACTTAAATATTTTCTGCTAAATTATGGTCAATTTTATATGTTTAATATCGAATTTAATATATTTTAGATATAGCTTTTGGCGTTCGTTCAATTTTCGCTTGCGAACTAGTAATCATATTAAATCATTGACTAAAAAGATGGTACCATTTTTTGCAAGAATTATGAAATTTAGTTACATTAAGCTTCAGTAGAGTACTTCGAAATCAGGGTGAATCCTCTTTCCTTCTTGTAATTTGGGCCCCTGACTGATAATAAACTTTGAAAATTCTAATATTATTACATTTCCGGCATGTGTGTTATTTTTGTATTCATTATTTTAATAACCAACTGGCACAGGAAATTTTCTGTTTTATTTTAAATGTTTGCCTTTACATCTTATAACTTTTATTTACAAAGCATGTGTTATTAGATAAGATATCACAGATTTCAGAATAGAGAATTACAGAAAAAAAGTCACTTGCAGTACTTCATTTTAAATGGAAGAACTAAACAGTAATAGAAATTCATCTCAATGAATCCGATTTAAATTAACAATCTTATTTAATTTTAACACCCAGAGCCTTTCCAAGGAATTACCACTGACAGTGTAGGGGCTCTGCAAAGTGAGAGAGTGCCTTGACAGTTAAAGAATGAAGTTAAACTCGGCCGTTTCTAAAAAAAACATTTGCGCACTACAAAACGTTTTTTTTACTTTCTTAATAGCGAGGAAGTGGTTTTACTGACTATTTACCGCAAGCAGTTTTGAAAAGAATCATGTATCGGGTAGTAAATCGTTCTGACATATAAAATTTTTGTCAAATAAATCGAGCACAATTTTAGGAGAGTCCCTGATCCTTCTAATAAAATAGGCTTGAATTAATGTTCTTGTGGATTACGAGAACGATCTGTTAGAAGTTACACTAGTTATTACTACGCTGATTCTCCAAGAATCTTGCTTAAAAAAGCATCTGTACAGAATCTGATCATTTCCAGCAGTGCTATATGAAGTATCAACGAATGATGAAATAAGACCCATATTTCACTGGAATTTTATAACTTGGAAGAATGATTTTCTTGTTTAGAGTGGCTATGTGACAAAAAGAATTTAATAATTAAATAATTCTAAATTAATAATAACTTTTGTTTAAGAAACTCATGCGGAATTTAATAATTCACTGTGTGCATTCAAAAATACATAAATTTACTTGATTTTAAGAAAAATTTAAGTGTAACATGAAAGTAATCATGAATCACTTGATAAAAATTTACTTGAAACCTTGATCAGGGAGGTATGTCAGTAACACTTCGACCCAGGGTAAGAAAGACGATGAAAGAATGAAGGTAACAACATCTAAAAAGCAATTGGGTACGGAGTGAGATGTTATCGGATAAGGCCTTTCCTGAGAACAAGAAATTGATTCCCTATTAGTACCAGATATTGAACGATCTCTCCACGATATTGTTCGATATTCTGAATGCCTCACAATATCGTGAAGATATTGTAGCAATATTGTGGAGTATCCTGTGCTAATAGGGTTGCTTCCTTTTACTCTTTTTCTGCAGAGAAAGATAAATTCTGATTACATTTTGTTGAATTTCCAATTTCTTTTTCTACACTCATGTCCATAAATTAAGGATAATGAAGTTCAGGCAAAGAAAGAGACAGAATCAAAACAAATTTGACTTATTTGTAAAGTCTATTTATTAAACAAAAGGTAAAGAGCAAAACAGATGCTATATGTTTGACATAATTAATAAAAATTGCGATTTTTACTCCCTGGAGCAAATTTCAAAAAAGAACCTATTTACAAAAAACAGTATAACATGGTTATTATGATGGTTAATACGGA
>BGPR01000072.1:1197962-1210758 GCA_013235015.1 Araneus ventricosus
TGGGGGAATATTACACCACTCATCAAGCAATGCCCTCCGAAGTTCCGGTAGACAGGTGGGAGGGGGTTGACGGGCTGCAATTCGTCGGCCAAGCATATCCCACACATGCTCTATTGGATTCAAGTCCGGTGAGTATGCTGGCCAATCCATACGGGTGATATCCTCCGATTGAAGGCATTCGTCTACAATGTTTGCACGGTGAGGACGGGCGTTGTCATCCATAAACAGAAATTCAGCACACATGGCGCCCCGAAACAAACGTACATGTTGTTCCAGAATGACATCCCGATAGATGTGGCCTGTCATCGTTACACTCTGAACATGCAGGTCAGTTCTGGAACCAAGAATAATTCCTCCCCAAACGAGCCATCCTGCACCACCGTAACGGTGTCGTTCAATGGTGTTCTCTTGGTGGTAACGGGTACCTGGCGCTCTCCATATGAAAGTCCGGCGAGAATCAGACTGCAAACTAAACCTGGACTCGTCGGAAAACATCACACAAGACAACTGTTGCGGTGTCCACAATGCATGCTCTCTACTCCAGGCTAATCGCAGGCGACAGTGAATTGCGGTAAGTGGAACACATCTGACAGGCCTACGAGCATATAGACCAATGTGCCCTAAGCGTCTGTACACGGTCTGCCTTGAAACTGTCGTACCGGGAGCTGATTAGAGCTGACGAGACAGGTCTGATGCTGTGCTCCGTCTGTTTCTTTTGGCAGTAACTGCCAAATACCGGTCCTCATTCGGCGTTGTAACTCGGGGGCGACCTTTACTGTAACATCTACTCACATTACCATCATCTTGGAATCGTTGCCAAAGCCTGGAGATGACACTCTGGGCGATTCCAAGTTCCTCGGATACTTCCAGCTGGGTACGTCCACATTCCAATCGTCCGATAATTCTACCACGTAAAAAATCATCCAAATGCTTCCTTTGTGCCATAACTATGCGGTTATTGCACTGAAAGGCTTTTAAAGCGCTTGTGAACAATTTTACTTCTTTGCCAGCATTCCTTATATACCCCTCTCTTACACTCTCGTCATTGTGACGTACTATCCACGCCCCATCTGTTGGTTTCCTGTAATTTGCATATTCTTCTTCAAGATGTGTGTGATAATTCTACAGGTGAAATTTTTATTTTAGAGTTCAATTTCTGTGTGATTCTGAATTATCCTTAATTTATGGACATGAGTGTATAAAATAACAGGTACTTCAATTTTCTTCAAGCGTCGTATAAATAAACGTAAAAATTCATACTTTTAATGTCAATGTTTGTAATAGAAAACAAATAAACGTAAAAATCCATACTTCTAATGTCAATGTTTGTAATATAAAACAAATCCCTAAACACTTTGGAAATTCGGCAATTGGGTTACATTATCTAGATGCAAAACATGTGGGATTCGCGTAGACTGTATAGAATTTCCATGCTCAAGAGTTTTGGTGACCGAAATTTCGACACTTTGCTGTTATAGCATTCTCATTTACCTGCATTTACCGCTACAAAAAAATGCTACTCTATGCAGTTGAAGGCAAAAGCCATTATGTGCAGTATCTTGACTTGGCGGAAGACTTGTGCAATTAACGAATGCGCCATTATCTCGAAAAAGTTCGAAAATAGTTTCATCAAGCTGAAATTGTTACTTTTCAATAAAAATGCACATATTTATTTAAACGTCTAAAAAGTTAAATTTTTATCTGTGCCTGTGATTGTATGATGACGATTTCTTATTATGAATGCCGTTAAACAGATGTCATTAACAAAGCGATTGAAAAATGCATTCAGATTCGTAACTGCTTCTAGCCTTTAGTTACCTTTTTCTAGGTTTCTATCAATAATGAGATATTTTCAAATTAAGGGAAATCATAGATAACACAGGTCTGCAAAAAAAATTTTTTTTTTCAGCTGCATGGGATATTTTTGGTAAATTTTATGTTTTTTAGGGTTCTGAATCCAAAAATAACCTCCATTTTCCTTCATCACGTACCGTTTTTTTTTGCAAAACATGGGAAGTTTACATTAAAAAGGCACAACTGCGATGAAAAATCAATATTTTATTACAATTAACTGTGCATAATTTTTCTTAAAATTGGAACAAAAGAAACAAAAAACTATTCTTTCATGATATATTTAACACTATACGTTTACTCTTTTTGTCTGTGAAATCTTTTCTTCTTTTCTTTGACGTTCCTCCGAACACGCTTTCGCTTACCATCTTCTGTTTCCCGCCTGAGTAGTAATCAGCTAGCATGCTGACGTCCCATCTTCCTTGGTATCGTCCCTCGATATCACGGACACCCTGGTGAAATCTTTCACCCTGCTCTTCACTATATGGGAGTGTAGGAAATGAACTTTTAAGCTCATCTTGCATCCTTGAGCTTCATACGCTGTCAACTTGCGTTGTACAATGGTTTTGTAAAGAGGGTCTTTAGTATTCTCTAAAACCCTGTGCACTACAAACTTAAAAGAGTCCCACGCTTCTTTTTCTTTGTCCCTCATTGTTTCTGAAAAGAGGGAATCGGATAACAGTTTTTGTATGTCGGGCCAGTAGAAACTCCCTCTTTCAACTTGGCTTCTGACAGTTTTGGGATATCTGAAGCATTCCCCATATTTAGGCAGTGATTTAATAAACTGCTTCATAAGCCCTAATTGTATATGAAGAGGTGGTAATAAAACCTTTTTATGTGGAACCAAGGTTGTATTTATGACATTTTTTTCGCCGGGCGTTAAGGCACCTCGAAGTCACCAGTCAGTTTTGGTCCAATGGAAGTCTCTGGCTCGACTGTCCCACAATCATAGGAAGCAGGGATATTTTGTGTAACCTGCCTGCTGACCTAACAACATGATTAGCATTTTGAAGTCTCCACAAACCAACCAACGAGATTCTTGATAGTAGATTTTCTCAAGAATCATAGACAAATCATTATAGTTTTCCTCCAAATGCACCGAGTGTCCTAAATGAAGCGATGCAAATGAATTACCATTATGCAGGAAGACTGCTTTGAACCTTGTTTTAAACGAATCTATGAATAGACGCCACTCAGATGGATCATATTCTATGTCAAAGCACTTCTTTAGCCCTTGAACATCATTACAAGAAACGAGATTTCCCCCTTTGGAGAAAAACTAAGTGAATCCCTTCTCTCGGTGCCTGTACCATGAGAATGAAGTTCCAGGTGTCAGCAAATTTTTATTTTTCAGTCTTGACCCTAGCAATTCAACTCCATCTTTAGACATGCCTAAATCTCTAACTAGATCATTAAACTCGCTCTGAGAAAATGTTGGGGTCCCTCATCAACAGAAAAATCTGAGCTAGATTCGTCCCTGGTGAGGTAATGTGTCTCCATCCTCAGAATCACTCAGGATATAATCCAAAGTTGAAGGTGGGTGTCACACTTAGAAATATGATATTAATATATAAAATCATTATTGGATATGGTTTTCTGACTCAAGAATATGATAACAGATTTCAGATAAAAAAAAGATAAATTTTACGCTTAATTTAACTAAAAACATGAGTTTTGCAAGAAAACCTGACGTGATGGAATTTTTTAAATATTTTTCCCGGTTTCAGTGAGTAAAAATCTATAAGAAACAGTCAAAAAATCCTATGCAGTTTTTTGGTTGCAGACCTGTGTAATCTTTAAATTCACATACATAATTAAAAAAATGTATTTTTATTTAATATGACTTTAACACATGGAATCGGAAATTCCGCATCCTTTTAATTTACTTTTTCGTAAAAAGAATATACATAATCAAAATAATTAGTTGAAGGGACGTTTGAAATCCCTTATTATGTATGTTTAGAAACTACTTCTGAGTCAGTTACTGTATAAGCCCAGACTTCTTTGAGTTGTCTCACGACCCCAAATGAGATCGTCCAGAAAATTATTGGAATTATGAAAGCTGATACAAGGAGTTTCTTTCAGGTTCTTCAATATTTCTAACCAAAAAATAGTTAAGGAGACAAACGAGTCTTAAAAGATTTCATTAAAATTTTATTTAATCATTTTAACTGAATTTCTCTTTAAGTAATTGCTTATTTTTCTTATCTATTTTTCAGTTGTGAGGTAGTAGCAAAATTCTTGTTACGTAAATAAGGATTGCGGATGTTTTTTCCTACCCAAAGAGGGGTTGCAAGTGGGAAAAGTTTAAGAAATCATGCTATAAACCATGACCTAGGCGCAGCGACCATACACATCATAAAATCTGACACAGAGTCCCCTGCAAAGTAGGGCCCTTGGAGCGAGCACACTCAACTGGGGTATATGTTAGTAACAAGTTCGCGGACACCTAGCTTATGTTATTTGCTTTTATGTTATTTGCTGGGACACCTAAGCTGCTTGAATAGCATTTTGTGTACAAAAGTGTGTGGCGTAAGCCGCTTTGCTTTTTAGCTTGTCGCGAACTTGGACGGGATATCACGCTTTTCCACACCAAGTAGAGCGGCATATGCCGCTTTGTCCACGTACGTGTTAATCAAGTTCCATTATTATAGTCGTATATCTATCAGAACTTGACTGAATGACTGGCGGGAGGGAAGGATAATTATAGATCAGAGAAAGGACATTACTAAAGTTTGAATTACGATCTAAAAGAATTCATCCCAAATACACGTGCATGTTCTAATGGAAGGATAAGATTTCACATTGCTAGAAATACAAAATAAATTTACACAGAACTGTTGATATGAAATACTGTACCTTGTTTCAAAGACTTTACTTAAATTTCACTTTCTCCGGAAATTTTGAATTCAAAATGATATTCTGCTTATAAAGCAATTTTGCTGGGTTTTTTTATTTTGCTGTTTGAATGCTGTGCACGAAGGAGATGCTCAAGTTCAAAAGTTAGTTAAGTTTTCTTTTTTTTAGTATTGTTCAATCTTTTCACAACAATAAAAATGGATTTTTTTTAAAATCCTTTTACCAAATATTTCACTACTTGCTTGTATTTCAGCTCTGAAAAATTTCTAGAAATAACCTAATTAATAACCTCCAGAACTGAAGAATTTTAATTAACCTTATAGCAACTTCCCATGTTTACATTTTCTAATAGAAATTCTTAAGTCCATGATTTTCACTCAATGTGCAAAGAATGCTTGGAAAGACGCCTAAACAAGAATGTCAGAAATGCGTTTTCAGAAACGAATTGCATCCTGTTACCTGATAAGAAATGTTTTCTACAAATTTAACTTGCTTGTTTCATAAAAGTGTTGGTAGCAAAAAAATGAAAGTAATTATACAGAGGCTGTTCACACATTTTTAGACAATTTTATGGTATTTACAGAACTATTTACACACTTTTTTGTGTTTAAAATGTTCAGTTTACTAACCCTTATTCTAAACATTCTTTCTACATCGTAACTCCATGACAATAATGCTTTTTGTAGCACTGGAAGAGGTATTTTGTCCCATTCTTTTTGAACAGCTTTCGAAAGTCCACAAAGGGTTGTAGGTGAGGTTTTGGATAATGCGCTTTTTAAAAGCCCAAAAGCGCAAAAATCCATGGGCTATAGATACATCAGGAGATTAAGCAGGAATATAATTGAAGGGTATAGTCTTAATACACATTTCTTGTTCTATTTTTTGTAAGAAATTAACAGTGGATTGTGATGTGTGACTGCTTGCTTTATCTACATGCAGTTTTATTGATTCATGGACATTGTGGGTCAAAAGATGGTATTTCATATTTGAAGCCTGGGGATAAAATATTTTCCTGATATATGTGGAGCTGATCTTAACATTTTTCTCCACTCTCTTTACTTTCATTTTGCCATTATATGAAAAACAGCAACAATCATAAATTCCTTAGAAAACATTCCTTAGATTCTCTGAAGCATGTTTTAAATATTTTTCTCTTCTTTTATGATAATGAATTGTTCTTTTTTCTTGCCGTCATTTAATACCTTCTTGGTCGAATTTCTGATTAAAAAACACTTTTTTATTGCTGAAAATTAATATACGTTCTATCCTGAATTCAAAAATGCAAAATATTTTTGTCAGTAAGTAGATTTCGCTTGACCTACTGGTGGTCACTCTTGTGATATCCCGTTCACTGATCTCTAATTTTCCCTGCAATGCACCCAAGTTTTAAATTAAAACAAAATACTCTCTGATAATATATTTTTCAAATCTATTGCTTTGAGGTATTTAAGATAAATATCTGCATGAAAAGAATTATTAATGATATGTAAAAAATGTATATTTAAAATGACTTTACAACCTTACCATGAAAACAGCTTTACAATCTTTTTTGATCATCCGAGCAAAAAACCACACTGATATCATTTATTGCCGATTATTTTATTGCTTATTCAGAAATGCAGAAGGTTATCGCGGAATATAACGAGACGCGTAAGTAGCGACGAATCATTAAATGCCGACCTTACGGGCACAAAAAAGCCGAACGTATGACGTGCGATGTCGACCAAGAAGGGGTTAAATAGACCAAGCTTCATCTATTGTTACAACACTATTTCATTTTTCTCCAAATAAATGCTTTTCATAAAGAATTCTGCAGCTTGTTCTACATTCAGCGATATGACTTGGAGAAAGACGATAAACATTGTATTTTTTTGGCTTTTATAGGATTCAAATCAGTGATAATAATTCTGTTGACAGTTAATATTGAGCATTTTAATGATTTTGCAAAAAACCTTTGACTTGGGAAGATTTTCCTTTTACATTAAAGATCTCACCTTTACAATGTTCGAAGACTGGGTTTTTTCCCCTTGGATACGTATTTAGAACATTTTTTCCACTTGAAGCCAGACTTCGAAGAGTTTTTCCTTTATTATTAACAATATTACCTGTCGTGGCTTTAGATATCGAAACACCGTGGCTTTCACAGCATCTTTGAATAATTGAATAAGAATAATTATCTTCGGAAAGAGTAAAAACATCGCCTTCCATCCATCGCTTCTTTAAAAGTTCCATTTTGCCTCTAAAAAAACTTTTTAAGTAGCAAACGATAGCTTATACTTTCAAAATATAATTGTTGGTGAAAATAAATTTTTTTCCATGCAGACAAGTTTTTTTCCTACGGCGAAACAAAATCGTCTGAAAAATGTGCGAACAGCCTCTGTAAATAGTCTTTTTAACACCCTTTCATACAACAACAGTACGGACACACACCCCTGTCTTCGTGATCAGGCACACTGGCAGGAATGGTGGTGTACTCCTTTCCCTTCATACAGTCGGAATTTTCATATTGAGAATTTTTAATGTGAGAACGGAAGAAAATCTTGTTACCAATTCTTGGTCTTTGCCAAAATTAACTTCGGGATTTTTTTAACGAAGATATTAAAATACTCGATAGTGGATTTCTTGCGAGTACTGCTGTTCTTCATATTATCAACTCGGAAATTTGGACTTTCTGAAATTCAGTACTCATTATTAAGCGGCAGAGGATTCGCAGCCAATTGTATATTTAATTGGTAAAAGCTGCATACTTCATTTATATGCAGCTATCTTTTTATTTCCCCAAAACAGGCCATCATACAGACACAGCTGTGACTTCTGTGATTGATGTGTTTCAGCCAATGTATTGGCACGATAAAATGATAATCTTGAGTTTTGGCCTCGGCCAATTTCTTAAACATCAAGCACATAAATAAGAATCCCAGGTTTTGTTCTGATGCCCAATTTTAAGATCTAATTAGGAACTACAGTAGTCGCCGCTTGTAGTGATCACGGATGTAGCGATCAATCGATTGTACTGATCAAAACAGTGTGGAACGAATCTTCCGTATGTCCCGATACATTCAAAATCCGCCGGTTCTAGTGATCAACAATTTGCTAGTAGTGGCCAGTTTCAATGAGATGACGCCACAGAAAAATGAGGACAGTGGCTACGAATGGCGCCAAAAGGTAAACCACCACGAGCCCCAGAAACTCTGCAAGCATTTCGTATATTAATATTGTTCAAAATTATTCGAACTGTCAAACACTTACAACGAAAAAGTAACATTACAAATTTTAAAAATTAAATATCAGTGCTTAATGTTTAGTTGTACCTTCTTTGGCCTTCAATCGTTGTTTTTAGTTTTTCATTCATTCTATCAACCAGTTTCTGCATTGTCTCCTGGATAATATTGCGCCATTCATCTTTTTGATCGTACCAAAAAATGGATTTTTATTATTTTTTCTCTCTTCAAAAGGCAATTTCTGATTCGAAACTGACCATAAATTTTCAATGGGATTAAGGTCTGGATTTTGTGGTGGCCATTCCAGTATCTTAATTTTGTTTTCTGAGAAAAAAATCTTTGGCAATCTGACTCCCCTATTAACACAAGATATTATACGATATCTCCACGACGTTATTCGATATTCTGAATGCCGTACGATATCGTGAAGACATCGTAACAATATTGTAGAGCATCTTGTACTGATATGGTCGGAAAATCACTTCTGTAGAATAACCATTCAGGATATGTGCTGCCCTCTATATTGAAATGATGAAAAAATTATCGGTAATTTTTTATTATTGTTTTAATGAATCATATTCGCCCGTTTCTTCTCTCATAATTAAAATAAAGTAATTTTCAAAATAAATAAGATTTTGTCAGTTTGGTTATCATTTTTTCATCCTGTTCCTGTTTTCATCCCACTATTGTCCTGCTTCTGAGTGAATAAATATGGAAAGTCTGAATAAATATAAAAAAATAAATAATGTATGTAATTCCATAAATAAATAAATAACATCGTAATTGCGATTTACGACAAAAGATTGTCAGCATAACTGCTTATAAATTTTACGCTAGTACCATTATTCAGAATTCATTTGTGCAGTGGCGTGCATTCAAGTGAAGCAGTGCTTCAGTAAACAAATAGTTTTCTCATACATTGTATAGTTGTGTCTTACAATTTTTCTCTCGAAAAGCTTCAGAAAAACGATCGCATTTGTTTTGTCGCTACGGACGGCGACAGAATGGATTTCGTATTGAAACGCGCTTCCGCTAACTGTAATTTAGCCTCTCAGCAGACATTTAGAGCTATGTAAAAACGCGTGCTTGCAGTACGTAAGTGATGCGTGCTTGGGTTCGGTTGAAGATCGCTTCGCTATTGGCTCGTTGTGTTCATGGTTGTTACGTCATATTCTTCCTCGCTCATATAACTTATTTGAGCGGCCGATGATTGTTAGCTTCCTAGCGGAACTTCGATGCGATGCAAAATATACTTATTTAAAGTGAATAAGTGATGCATTCTCCATCCCATTGGAGGAAGTGGAGCATTGCAATTATGCGCAGAGAAAAAGATAGAAAATTTTTACGATTCATCACCAGGGCTAGGTTATCAAATAGACAAGGTAGGCAACTGCTAGGGGCCTCGCAACTTTGAAGGCTTCGAGGCCTTGCTAATTTTTTTTCACGTATTTTCTGGGTAATTTACTTTTGTGCTTTCATTTGCTTTGCGGTCTGTGTACTTTAACTTATTGAAATTAAAATCAAGCATAGTTTAAATTTTAGAACATTATTCTTATGATTTTTTTTCTTGCTTGCAGATCAGTTTTGTCCAATTTATATTAAAGTATTTGGATTTTCTTTGAAAACAGTTTAATTTTTTTTGCTATTTTATTTAAAATTACTTTTGAATTTAAATTTTTTTATAAGCTAGATGCTAAAACCAATTCTCATTAAGGTGACTAGTAATAAATGTTTTGACATTTTAGCTTGTCGCAATGTTGTTACTTAAAAACTGCTTACATGAGGATTAAATTAAAATCAATAAAAATATCTGGTTTTAAAAGTTGGGAAGTGGAAAGTGGGCCCCAAAACTTGTATTACCCAAGAGCCCCTACAGGGTATAATCCGGCCCTTGTGATTACTTCATTTAGGAGCGGCGTAGCATCCTGTTACAACCTGTTATGTGACGCGTAGAAATTACATTGTGTTTTTGTGGCATTGGATTTTAAGGCTTCTTCATATTATTATTCTTGTGTTCAATTTTTTTTATGCTGGGACAGTTTATTAATATTAGGGACAGATGACGAATTTGACTGGTGACAAAATTGGACCGGTATCATATACTTCAATTCTATTAAATATTTGGACCATAAAAGAGGCGAAATAAATTAAAACGATGTAAATTAGGCTTATAATATCCTTTTTAAGAGAAAGCGCTTCGTGGTTACAGTTAGAGAACAAGTATTTAGATTTAGAGATCATCAATTAAATATTTTAACAAAAGACTAATAGATCCTTATGCTGTTATAAAGTAACAAAAAATATTATTATATCCTCAGATGAGAAACTTTTTGGACTATAATTTACTGTAATAATTTTATTAAAATAGTTTTAAAATAACGTTAAAGGAAATTTTTTCGTTGTTGACTAAAAGTTTCCTAGATTGAATAGCAAACAGTTATCTAAAGTGGACTTTAAATCAATGAGACTATTATCTCGAACTAGAGGAATATAACCCAAAAAACAGTTATAATCACTAATATGCCTCATAAATTGAAAGTAAATAAGTCAAAGCAAATAAAAAAGAAACCATGAAATAACCTTAACTGTCATCAAGTACTATCCGAAAGAAAAAAAACTAGGCTTACGTAGTTTCGAATCAGATGTGAGGACGAAGAAGAATTGATATATTGCTTAAAATATCAGACTGGAGTTCATACTTTGTTTCCTGGGGGAAATTTGAGATTGAAAAAATATTTTTGCTTTAATTGTGCTTAGAGAAATTAGTTGTCCAATTTGGACAGCTAGTTAATTGGACCATTGACACAATTTTTAAGTTGTTTTTTTCTTACTTTAATTGTTTTTCATGAAAACTTATTTACATTGTTTAGAATAAAAATAAACTAAAAAATCAATTTTTAATTAAAATCATTTCTGTATCTTGTCCAAATGCAACCTTCTCTTATTATATATTTGTAAAGCTTTTATGAATAGTATTGGGTGTTATGTGCACTAAAATCCTGACTGCTTCAGTAGCTTTTGGAACCACTGCACGCCGCTTTATTTATGAATACACTGCATTAAAAAAATGTACTCAGGCACTGATCGGTAGACAAGAAAATATCTAATTTCAGTGATCGGTCTTGTAGAAAAGACTGAGAAAGTTTACAAATTTTTGACACCTTATTGGTGTCTAGTATATTAAATAGCAAAATACAAAAGTCAGAATTAGGCGAATGCGAAAGGATATTAAATAATGCTTCCTTGCAGGATCGGCTTTAGGTGTTAAGCAAGTATACAGCCGCTTCAAGCTCCATCAACAGAGAGGCGCCAAGGTCCTCTGGAAAAAATTCCTCAAAACATTAAAGGACGCTTCAAGGAAAACAAATCTCTTGGGAAAGAGAGAAAATATAAGGCAGGTGGGGTAACTCTTTCGGTTTTCGGATAGGAAATAACCGAGATTACCCGATTCCCATACTTTTTGCGCTCCACTTCTGTAAATGATTTGACGTCCCTCAATAGCAGTACTGCCAGGATGAACTCAGTAGCTTTGACTAGATAAATGACGACTATATGATCCCTGTAGCATAAACATATTGTGCAAAATTTTTATTGTTCAATATTCTGAACGCTGCTTAATATGGTGGAAATGTACAGCAGGAAAAATGCTGAGCATTTTGTGGTATTAGGTGTGAGTCTGGAAAATAAGAAGACACCGACAGATAATTAAAAAAGGACCAATTCGAAAGTTGAAGGGCCGAGAACTAGTGTAGAATTGGAGAAAAGTACAAGAAAGAATTATGCAATGCGGTAGTACCGTATTCCTGAATATTCTTTAAATATTTAGTATGACACTGTTAGTAACACTGATGCTAAGAAGAATTACTCTCGAGTAACAATCAACCCTCCATCGCGGATCCATTGACTCACGAGACTACTCGCTATTTGATGAATACGGCCGAAAGTGTATGACAACTCTTTGGACTTCGTTGAAATTTCCGATACTACTGGGAAAAAGTTATCTAACAAAATATTAGAAAATGTACGAAAGCTAATTTTAAATGCTGATGTTCTCCGAGGTCAAGGCAATGACAATTGCTTTAACATAAAAGCTATTGAAAATGGTGTTTAAAGCTATATTTTAAATATTAATCCTCCAGCGTTTTATTTACCCCCTTGCTTCATTAATTGTTTTTAATGATTAAAGAAGCGGTCGATAGCAACTAGCAGACTATTAATTTTTCCAATACTTTTCAATAAATCTCATTAGATCATAGTGTAGCTTCAATACATTTGAAATTTAAAATTTTTAAACCAGTTTTACAACATAAATGTTTAAGATTTTTCTAAGTAGCCTCTACTGTAGCTTATTTAATTCCTAATCTTCAATGAACGATTTTTCTGATTGATTTGATTATTTTGGTTTCACCATTCTGTCTGCTAAGAGAGCACGGTAGAAGCGAACGGGAGCTCTTGCCGGCGGCGAGGGCGATGTTGGTTTTGAAGAATAAAAATATATTTCTGATATAAATAATTATCGTCGCTGATCCTTCGAAGCTTTCAAATGGATCTGATGATATGTTTTCATATTTCATCGGATAAGACAATCGATCCTCGACAGTTTAAGGAGGAGTTTCTAATGTTATGGCTTAAGGATACGTTGAAATATTAAATTTTATAGTTCTATTTTTTTGTAGCTGTCATCAAGCTTTAAAATAGACCTAATTTTGTGAAAGGTTGCCATAATTATTTTTTACGTCCTTTTCGGCGTTTGTGTTCTCAAGAGCATGATCTCGAACTTGGCGCTGATAGTGAATCCAATGGATTTATGATCGCTTAAATTGAGGGTTACTGGAAATGGAAGTTAACCTACACCACGGAAGTTA
>BGPR01000072.1:1215301-1248056 GCA_013235015.1 Araneus ventricosus
TACTTGCTATATTATGTATTTTTAATTAGCTTAATAAATCTTTGTTGAATAATTGCAATGCTTTAAAGTTAGTGATAGTTAATTTATCATAATTTTCGAATTAATTTCATTTAACATAATTCGCGCTTTTAAATAAGAATAATTTTGAAAACAACTTTAATCTCCGACAGCCTTAGAAATAAATGTAAATTTGCTGTTTTCACATTGGTTTCTCCTTTAGTTTTGATTTATTAACGTAATAAATGGAAATTCAATTTTTTTCGACTGTTGAAGTGATTGCTTTCCACCTTGTTAGATTATTATCACAAGAAATTTTAATATTAACATATTATAATCTGGTTGTATTGCCAAGTCAATTTTTAAGGTGTCCGCCTACGTTGCGAATCCATTTTCTACCGAAAATCAAAAACATTTTTTTCGTTTCACTTCAGTTTTATTTCTTAAGGTAATCTCAAAACTTATTTTATTTTACTAGAACGATAATCGGAAATGAAATTAGAATCCTTTTAGTAAAACTTAATAGTTAAAAATGGAAAACTAAACAAGTATTTGTTTTGACAACAGTATTTTTGTACAAGAATGTACAAAGGGGCACAACAAAGAAGCGTTTTTCATTGTTTTAACTTAATATTTATTTCTTTTCAGTTGCAATTTAGAGTTAGTTTAGTTTGAATTAGCCGCCTTCGGCGACCAGCTTGTTCGCCGGGAATATGATTTCAATTGAATCTTGTATAATTTTATATTCATGGCTGCTTTAACAACGTAATTTTAAACTTCAGATTGTGGTAGATATTTAACCCATGTTCTTTTAGTGGCCTTGTACCTATTTTGTTCATTGTTTACATAATGTACCCAATGGAGTCAAATAAATGACTATACCATATGACATCTATTCCCAAAACTCTTTTTATTTTACTAAAACGATAATCGGAAATGAAATTAGAAACATTTTAGTAAAACTTAGTAGCTAAAAATGGAAAACTAAACAAGTATTTGTTTTTTATTGCTTTCACTTAATAACTCACTTAAAGTTTATTTCTGTTTAGTTGCAATTTAGATTTAGTTTAGTTTTAAGAACTAAATAACACTTGAACTTTTGTAATTAATTTATGAGGCAATATTGGCTTTCGAGGCAATGTGCCTGAATTTTGTATAATGTAAACTGTCGTTTTATATGACGCTCAGCAACCCTTGAGAATTTCATAAACTTAAAAATTAATTTACTACTTAGAAATTATGTATGATTTTTATCAGTTATTAAAGCACATTTTACTTTTGAATAAATGCATAGAAGCTAAAATTATATTATTGTCGAATTTGTCGGTTTGTATATCATAATTCACACATTTTTATTAAAAATTTCTTGTTCCATTCAAATTGATCTCTGATATTTCGGCGACATTTTTAGTATATGAGAAAGGTATTTTTAACTAATCTTTAACAGGAAAATAAAAAGAAAACATCTGTTAATCTATCTTTGTTTTCTTTTTTAAAACAAGCATAGATTATATTGGTTTCAAAAATTAATATTGCATATTTTTTCAGTTGCACTTCATATTAGTTCAGTATTTAGCATTAAATTAACTCAATATTACTTAAGTTATAATATACTTTTGTCAATTCAAAACATTTTCATTATGAAAAATTCAGATGTAATTATTATTATCGATTAAATATACTAATCATAAAGGTACATAGTAAGTTAAGTAAAATTAATATTTCAAAAATTTTTTTAAATACGTAAAAAAATTTAAAGTATTTAAATGTGATTTTAGTGTGTGATATGTTGGCTAATTATAGTGTTATTTTTTCAACTATGGCAGAAGAAATTGATAATGTATTCGAGAATGACCAGATGCACATCCGATATAAAACCGACCGACACGAAGCGATGTGTGTGCAAGGAACGCATTGCCTTCAAAAAGCGGACCATTTTCAAAATCGGTCGACACGAATAGGTGTGTGTGCAAGGAACGCATCGTCTGCAAAAGTAGACCGTTTTCAAACCGGTCGAGAAAAATCGGTGTGTGTGCAAGTAGCCTCACCCAGCGCAGGCTTTTCCTACCTTTCTCTACCATGTTTTTAAGCTGAAAGGGTACTGTGCAAGTCGACAGTTTCCGTGACATTAGAAACGGAGTTTTAAACGTTCTATCGCGCGGAAAATTCTTTCGCGTTCTGAAACTTTGAAAAGAAGTAAAGAAATAAAATATAATTAATGATAAATAAAAATTTAATTGAAATAAGTTTTTTTATAGTAATGGAATTTCTTGCAATCCGAAAGATTTTTCTATGATTTTTAGTTATAAATGCTGATGAAATACATAATAGAAATTTTCGTGTTACGAATATGTTTTCAAAATTTTCGTGAACTCTAATATTCTGTACTTTTCTATTTGGGATCATGATTCATAGTTTAAATAGTCTCGATTTTGAATAAAACACGGTTCGCTTAAAGGAACAGAATTTCTTACGGAATATTGATAAGTATATTCCCAATTTAAATTATAGCAGTCCACCTTTAGATAGATGCAATAGAATAAATAAATAATTTTTTTCTCCTCTTGGCAATTCCCGTTACTATATAATACATCAGAGCTTAAACTTAGCTTTCTAACATTAAAAAAAGAATAAAGTATTCTCTGACTCACAACAATATGAATCGGGATACGATTATATGTAGCTGTTTTTATTTCAATGGAGACAAACTTTTTTAATCGTCGTACAAGCATCAAGATTAATCCTTTTGTTCTTTTGCTGAAAACAAAACAAGAATGGATTTCATTTTTAACTAATTTTTAATGATACTAATAAATAGTATTCGCTTACGCTTCTGTTTATATTAGTTTTATTATAAAAATGTTTTCTTGTTAATTAATAAGAAAATTATTTTATTCTGTACTATACTGTCACTTTAATGCTATTTTTTAAAAAATGTAATAAAGAATACAGAAAACAGAGCTGCAAAACAAATTTCGAGCTTAAATGTTTTATTAAAATTAATTTGTTAAAATACTTACCTATTTGAAGAAAAGATGTTATTAGTTATTCATTAAATATAAACTACTTAAAGTTAATGAAAAAAGCCAAAAAATGTGAATGGTTCAAATATGCAATATTACGGCAGTGAAGGATTAAAGATGCGCAGGAAGGACAGCACCTCCAAGATTACATAGCACGAGCCGCCACTGTTTCTTGATTATTGAAATTTTGATTTTCATTTCTTGATGGCGTTCAGCACGATTTTTTGTTATTATTATCTTATTATTAATTTATTACTTTTTACTTCGTTTTAACTACCTCATTTCATTATTTTAAATTATTATTTTTTATTTTAATTTTCTTCTTTACTTTTATTTTTATTTATTTTTTTGTGTAAAGAATTGTCTTTCAAAGATTCAATTGTTTTGTATACTTACTTCTGTAAGCCTCGTGTTGTACATTTGTGGCGCACGAGCAGTATGTCATGTTCAATAATGAATAAATAAATATCATTGAAAAGATAATTTGATTGCGTAAACATTGCTTTTCTAGGATAGTTCCCCAAGTTAATAGCAGAGAATTTCAAAAGAACAATATAAAAAAATAAACAGTGGAAAAGGTAACTTCAGAAAATTTACATTGATTCTAAATTAGAACTTTTGTTTCCATAACACACAGAATGCAACTTCTTATGTGGAGGTAAATGAGCAAGTCAACAGGGTCCTTGAAAACTCCTTGAATTTTATTTGCCGTACTCGGGGCCCCGGAAAAGTACTTGATTTTTTGGTGGGTCCTTGAAAAGTCCGTGAAAAATTCGAAATGTACTTGTCTTGGGAATTCCATCACCAGAAAAAGAGTGTTGCTATGGGAACGCTGTCAGTAACCATCCTTTCTCTTCCTGTAATTTGGAGGAAAAGGGAGGGGTGGCAAAAAAGGGTGTTGCTGTGGTAAAGCTGTCAATCAACAATCTTTCCTCTCTATGTAATTTGGGGGGGAGGGTGGGGCTGGCAGAAAAGGGTAGGGTTTCGCTATGACCAGGGGGCCACGTATGAGGACAGAGGTCTTGTTACAAACCAGGCAGGTATCAGAATAGACCCCTTTGGGGTCTATTCTGATACCTGCCCTATTCTGATACCTGTTCTAACCTGGTACCCCCGGTTGGGTTGGGTTCCGTTGTTAACGTGTGGAACCCAACCGGGGGTACCAGAATAGACCCAGACAGGGTAGCCAACCGAACCCGACCGCATATTCACAACCTTTACATGCACTCAAGCCGTAGAGATTTTTGAGCCTCTTCATTGGCTGGCTCTTCCGAAGTCACTTGTGACGTAAATCACTGCAAAGATTTTTTTTTCTTCAGCTGATCGGAGTTTTCCGTAGATTTGTATTGAAACTATTAGTCGTGTCGTGTTTTGTTTATGATTTGAAATTGCTTCTAGATTTTCGTATAGTAGATTGTTTACAAAGCCGAAGTTAGGTTGCATTTAAACAGAAATGAGGCATTTTCAACTTATTTGCGTACATCTCAGTAATTTCGAAAACTATTATTATGCAGAATTATGCCTAGTTTTTTCATTATATTTACTTACAACTAAATTTGTTGTTTTAGCATGTTTTAAAAATATAGACTATTGAATGTCAAAAAGCAGATTAACTGTTTTAGTGGCATTGCATGAATGAATGATGGTACTGAATACTGTAAATTAAATAAAATTTTGAAGCCAACATTGTATTTTGTATCTTATTCCACATTCTCTAAAGAAAATGTCTGTCAAGTGTGGGTCCTTCATGCAATGTTATTTTCCCTATTTGCTTAACTTTCACTAATAAACTTCATTTTAAGCTTTTTGTATAAAAATTAGAATGAAAAATAATAGGAATTGATATTCATATATTGAACATTTTCTTATTTTGTTCAGTTTAGAATTTATTAATAAATGTTATTCGAAAAAGTTGTCTAGGGCAACTGCATTATGCCAAACAAATCAACTAAAGCTTATAAAGTTCTATGAAAACAACTCGAATAGAACTATGATTTTACATAAATAAAAATTTTTAATAGAATTTTTTAGGAAATTTTTTTTATTCATATTTTGCTTTATTGATGATCAATTTAAGGTAAGTTATTTTACAAACTCAAGCTAAGACTGTGTAAATTTGCTAAATACTTTATATGTTTTATTAAAATATCCAGAACATTAGCAATTTATTACAGGTTTCATGCAACATGCACTCATCTTTATCATATGTATGTAAGTAGGTGAAATGTTGCAAATAAACACAGTTAAATAGAAAACAGCATATTTTATTACTCAACAAAACATGATAATGAAAATAACTTTATATGAAAATTGTAGTTGATAAACTCTTATTGCATTCAACCTCAGGCATAAATAAAAACATGTTAACTATGAAAAAATAATTTGAACTAAAAGAAACAATTTGAATCAGTGATGTAAAATACTCGGGTATTTATTTTTAATGACCTGAAACTGGAATTTTGTTTATTTTGATAATTCTTATCAGACGAGACACTATTCGCTGGTCTTTTATCGTAAGTAGAATAAAACATCGATGACTACCAATGAAAATCGGTCATTTACTGACAATCAGGAACGGAGGTCATCCACGTTTCTGCGCGCGCGCCAGGCAGAGGGACATTTAAATTTCCGTGGAACCGAAATTTCGGCTTTGAACAGGATCGCGTTCCCTTTATTAGTTAAATTAGATATCCAGTTGATAGATATTAGTTGTACTCAAATGTAGAAGACGCACAGGAATTTGGCTTCGTGCCAAAGAGATTCAGACAATTTGTGAGATCGCAAATTTTCCTTCATCTGTCTATACAAAAAAAAAAAAAAATACAAATTAGCATCCACTTTGCTTCTTTGATGATTTAATATCAAATAGGAGTTATAGCCAAAATTAATTCATTTTTCCATTTCAAAGAGATCTCTTTGGTGAATTATTACAATACCTGACGTTATTATTATTTTATTTCAGCAATTTTTTTGTTGTTAATTTTATGTATTCTTTTTTTTTCTGTTATGAATATGGATCATTTTGATAAATTATGGGATCTTCAAAGTTTTGGACGGACATTATCTATTTATAGAAAAGAGCGATTTTTTTTTCCTCGTATATGTATGCATGCATGTTTGTTGTTTGTTCTTTATGCACTCTCAAAAAGTTTGATTTAGGATTAAATTTAGTAAAGTGATGCTTTAGTGCAAGAGGGAGCTCACGCCGTAAATTTTTTTAAAAATTAGAATTTTATTTATTTAATTTTAAGTAGTAAATTCCGGTGTTTTTTGCGCATTTTTGCGAATTTTCCTTTTCCCCCTATTATTATTTATACACGCGCGAGAAGAAAAGTTATGCTTCCGGTATTTTAGTTTATTATTTTTTGTATTTTTTTCTATTTTGTCTTTTGGTGTTTTGTTTCTCTTTGAGCCGTTTTTTATTCTTTTTGAACCGTATTGAAAAAAAGTTGGCTGGAATAAAAAGTTTTTTTTTTCTTTTGCAAACAATTCGCGAATCTAATGTAAAAATATTATGCTTCTGTGTTTTAATATATAAACATTGGAAAAAATCGTTTTCTTGCATTTTTCCTATTTCGCCTTTTAATGTTTTATTTTGCAACAGATATTTTTATTCAGATTATACTTTGCTTGTTTTTTTTTTAATTTATATTTTTAATCAGCAACGCAGAGAACCAGAATGCAGAGCTCTTCATGCAAAGCAGGTTTGTAGCTTTTTTTAAGGACCAATGGTAATGGTTTTTCTGTCTTCGTTGATGTCAAAGAGGCCCCTTAGAAGAAATGGATGGATTCTAAAATGGCAGGGGTCGGTCCCAATATTGCCGAAGATCGACATGTAAACCTTTTTGAGCGACTCTTTTGCGCATTTTCATTTTCAACAAACTTCCGGTCTTTTTCTGTCATTTTGAGTTGCTTCTTTGAGGTCGTCTAGTATGATTCACACAGGAAAAGGAAGGCTTCCCCCTTTGAAAATTCTGCAACAGGTTTTCCAAACAGAAAAACAACGGAAGTGTGCAAAATATTTTAAATAATGAGTAATATTTTGATTAAGATAACTAATTAATTTAAAAATTAATTTTAGGTTACAGATTTCTTGAGTGCCAGTTATTTTCAGTAAGTTTTTGTTCCTGTTTGGAAAAAATCCTGCGGGTGCCTATGGTACACTGTTCTTATTAATACAACTTTTTTTCTTTTTTAATGGTCATAGAAGATTAATATGAGTGGTTTTATTACTAAAATTGAACATAAAAGGACAAGCTATGCCAGATTATACGGTTTTTTACTCTTCTTTATGGCAAATTGTCGGGCAAATTTTTATACCCCGTTCACACAAACTGGTTATTCAATTAGTAGATAAATAAATATATGTCGAAAATTTGAAAGGTTCATCATTATGCCCCCTCCCCTTTTACAGCCCCCATCGAGGAAACTCTAATACCACTCCTGCTTAACTATGAAAGATCTATTCCTATATATTTTGCAAATTTAATTAATGTTGAAATAAGATTGACTTGTATATGTTCAAGATAAATTACAGTTAAGATTTTTATTTTGATCACAAAATATTTTAAAATTCAACCCTGCCTGTCAAAACTGAGGTTTTTCTTGTCATTGACAAAAATTATCCAGCCATTTTTAACATTCTACCAGAGGGACTGTCACCTTTTGCCAATTTTTGGCAGAAGATTTAGGAAAGATGGTCACTGACTGTTTGAAAAGTTTCAGTGTAATGAAAAATGACGTCCTTGAAGGCCTAAGGACTGTAAACAGCATTTCCAAGCTTGATTTTTCTAGCAAAGCTTATGCTGATATCAGAAAAGTCAGTACTGGATTCAATGGGGAGAGAATGCTAATAAATCATACTTTTCAGAAAAACAGCTAAGAGACTTGAAACCTGAATGCCAGGACTTTGTGTATAAGATTTTTTGGATAAGTACCTTTTCAACTATGAACTTGCCAGGAGTATGAGTTGCTTAGATCTAAGGAAAATGGCTCAACAAGCCCATTCACACTATAGCAAGATGAAAGCCATACTTTCTGTTCTTGTGAATTGGAAGCAACTACAAGAAAAAGAATGCGATTCTATTTTAATGGATTTAACAGCTTTCTGAATGATGTGGCTTGCAATTGAGAAGAATTTGAGGAGTTTGAAGCTTCCAAAAAAAGGCTAGGTGTTTTTCAAAATATTTAGAAATTATGGGAGGTTATTAAGATTCTGATGGTACTATCCCATGGGCAGGCAGTGGTTGAAAGGGGATTTTTTATTAAAAATATTGAGGATGAAAATCTTAAAGTAGAATCGTATGTTGCAAAACGTTTGATTTTAGATGAACTGAAAAAATGTGGTGGTGTAGGAAATGTCAAAATCACAAGAAAACTTCGGTTATATGCGAAAAATGCCCACAATAAGTATGTTGAAAACATTGACGAGCAAAAATTGCAGTGTCAAAATGATGAAAAAAATAAGAAAAGGAAACGCATAACTGATGAACTGAATGATTTAAAGTAAAAAAAAAAAATGATGAAAATCGAAGGGACTGTTTCTGCACTGCAGACAAAAAAAAGGCTGAAAAGGCTGAGAAAAATAGAGATTTTCAATCTTTTGCAGAATCAAATAGTTTTTGGAAAACAGCTTAAGAAAAGGCTAATGAAGTCCAAATGATCAATGAAAAAATTGAGGCTTTAACAGAGCAACTGAAAATGTAAATTTAAAGTATTTTGAAGTTTATTTTATTTAAATATAAATAAAGGTTTGTTGATTTGTATCAGTCTCTTGCTTTTTTTCTTCATTCTCCCGAACAATGGTCGAAAGTAAGATTAGAGGCTCTTGTGGGACTAACGTTTTTTTAATGAATTTTGTTTCAGCTAATGTGTTTGTAAACTGAGCACCAAATCATGTTTAGCAGTAGTTTGTGTAAAATTAGCATCTAGTAGTAGCCACTGTGAGGTCGTGAGAAGCAGCAACGAAATTTCCCACGAAAAGTGACGAGACCTCCCAGTTCGCTAGCAGAGAGCGGCCGAAGAAAGGGGCCGACACCGACAAAGCCCTTCCCAGATTGCGTCATCCCGGAGGGTCTTCGTTTGAATCTCACCGCCGCCGGACCTCGAGTGGACACACAAGTAGCCAGGAAAATGCATTGCGTACGCCTAGAGCCAATGCCATTGAGGAATTAAGACAGAGTTTTGTCATTGGGAGAAAAGGTCCCCTCTTCAACAAATGAAGAGCTGAACTTGTGACCCCGCCTAGAAAGGGCAGGTCCCAAGGAGGGTTTTTAAGCTGGAACTATAGAGGGATTGAGGAGATGATCGGGAGATCAAGATAGGGTTCGTTTGAAGAACCGGAGATTAAATTCTCGTGACCGAGAATTTGGAAAAGCAGTTCTCCGGCTGAGAAGCTGCTGTACCGGGCCTTGCCCCGTTAACCTAAGCCAACCTTTGGCTGATCGTCGCTCGTCTCGAGTGAGAAGTTTTTAGGAACTCTGATTGAATTAGACATGCCTTACGTCGCTACGAATTACCTTCTTGGTATTTGATATAACCCGTGAGTGGTCATCTATAGAAATCTGAGCGGATTAATCCCTCAGATCATTATTCCGGACTTCGGACTTAGACTCGCCTAGAGTAGAACTTTCTGCATTACCTCGAGTGAACTCGTGAAAATCTGCGAACTGTATCCAGATTGATTTTTGACTTGTCTTATGCTATCTCGTCCTGGGTAAGCGGAGTTGTTTTGAATTGATATTAATTTGTATATTCTGTAGAAATTCCTTTAATCAAGAATTTTAATTAAAAAAATTAATATCTTAACATGGCTGTGTCGTCTGGTGAGTCCTTCATAGCTTAGTATTGCTGAGCTAAGACCCTACACCACATCATGCCTAATAGTAAGGATGCTTGAATTGTGATTTTGAAACTCATTTGCACTGTAAGTTTTGGCTTATTAACTGCAAGGTGAGCAAAACAGGTGCCCTTGATACTTTTCACTTAAGCTTCTAAAAGTCGCAAGTTAGAAAGTGATGACTCATTTGAACGTTACAGGTGAAAATATTCGATTCAAATTTGTCTTTTTCATTTTTGTGTTCTAAAATATGTAATTTTATGGTCCTTGAATTTTTTTTCTTCAATAAGAGTGGGAACTCTGAGTCAGGAGGAGAAAACCCTTCTAAAATTTATATGGATAAAAGATGAAGTTTCTATCTCTAAAAAAATTTATTATGAAGACATTTCATATTTTTATTACATCATTGGTATCAATTCAAATACTAGGTCACTTTGCATAATAAGAATTTGAGTTCCGTTATGAATCATGGTAGCTTTCTTCCAAAACTGTCAGTATTTTAGATTTCTCTCTCTGTTCCACATTTTTTTAAAATCTAAATACAAAACTATGGTGTTCTTAAAGTGCTTTGTTAAAATTAATTACACTTCCATATTTATAATCTAGAATGGACATTTGCATTTTCTGATGTTCCATTTAAAGTCAAACTATCATCATCTAAATACCATATACAAGATTTGTGAAAACAATGAATCAAAATTTAATGTCAGTTCATGAAATTAAAGAAATAAAACTTTCTCCTCTCTCCTGCCACTAGATCATTTTTCAGGAGTGGAAGTTGTCTGTTGCAAAGTAAACTTTAAATTTTCTTTTTTGCTATCACATGCGTAAATAATGTAACTTTGGCTACATCATTTCTCCAGATTTATACGGATATTCAAGTTTTAATGATAATTAAAAATGCATTGAGTACTTCAAAGATTTGTATACCGAATGATAATTAGAAATGCAAGAAAACACTAGTTTATGTGAACCTCAATTTTTAGATTTGTTTAAAAAACATGATTAAATAATAATATAAAAAAGGCTCATATTTATTTCATCTTTTCTAGGTTTTTTTTTTTTATTGTAGGTACAACTGGTCTAAATCATATCAACTTAAGTCAACAAATGAATAGTTCTCTTCACAATGTTATGTTAAATGAAGATACAAAAAAGGAAACCAGTGATGCATAACTGGTAGCTAGAGGGTATTATCTATGTCATTCTGTACAAATTATGAATGAAAAAATAAAAGTTTTTAGTTGTTGAATAAATTTATTGAAAATAATATATCACATTTTTTTTTAAAAATTGAAGTTGAACAAATTCAGGGTAACCAATGCCTATGATAGTACAAAAACAACAAAGGAAAACAAACTATTTCGCATTGAATCAGGATTGGTATAATGCACTTCCAGTAATTTTATAAAATTAAATTCACAAAAAATATTTCAGTAACATTTTCTAACTTCACTATGGCATTTTTGTAACATATCAGAAAGTTCTATAAAAATGATATAACTTGATCACTAAATGCCCACTGAATAAAAATTACCATATCCATTAAGTTGTGCATTAATTATTTCAATGCTTATTTAGAAAAAAAATTTTTACAAAATGCATACAAATAATGAAACACTTTTGACTAAGGATTCAATAAATGCTTTTAAGTTCTATAATCTCGAATATGATTAAATACACAAATGATATTTTGTAACATTTCCACATTGTTACTAACACTAACATTAATGTTTCATTCAATGTGCAATTTAATTTTTGATTAACAAATGTACAATGCAGTTGATTGTGTGCTGACATTCTATTCAGTTAACCAAAATCCCTAGCTTGTTGAATTTTTACTTATCTACATAAAAAAAAAAATCCACACCCAAACATAAGAGACTTCGAGTTTTTTCTCGAAAAATAAATCATTTTAACATTCATGAGCATTTATTAAAAACTAAGACTATATATTCATGTTGATACCTTTTAAAAAGAATTTTCATTTTTTTCTTTCTATAAAATAAGTTATTGTTTTTATCTATGCTATTATTCAACATTCAAAGTAATGTTAGTATCAAATTACTTATACAAAATCTTACAATTAAGAGTAACCCAGAGAACTCTGACAACTAGACAAAAAACACGATATTTAACAAAATTATAAAATGAGGAATGGAAATCAATCATGACTAGCAAAGTTATTTTTATTTCAATTTTGAACACTGTCTGAAAATGAAGTAAATCAGTACGAGTCTGTCAAATGCAAACGATTAAAATGAAATGGATTTTCATTATTTCACATTTGTAAACATATACACTGAAAAATCAACTTGCCTTTGAATTTCCACAAAATCACAGATTAATATAAAAGGTCTCAAAATTTCGTTTTGAATTAGCAATTAATACTGGAAGAAAGAATCTTGCAATGCCTTAGAAATCAATTTTATTAAAAAAATAAAACATTTTTTTTAAATTGCTTGGGACTATTACTTCATTCAAATGTTATTTTAATACTGAATAAATTCTGCCTCATACTCGGCACTATCTATTTCAAGACAAACATAACTAGAAAACTTACTTGTAAGTTATTTTAGTTAAATCATAGTTTAAGATTTATGCTTTTTGGCGAAATTAGAATAATAAATTAAAGCAGGAAGAGGGAGAGAATCTATAATTTCCGAAGCCATTATATTTTTATCACATCTATGAATATGTATGGAATCATTTAAATTATCTTGCATAAATGTCTATATCCTACTAATTTTCTAAACTTCAGTATGTACATTGAAGAAACTCAAAAGTTACAAACATGAAATTGGTTCTGCAAGTAAATAACACATTTATTGATTTAATCTGGTCTTCAAATTATCATTAAAAGTATGTTTTTTGGAAGTGAAATAACATGGGATTCCATTTCATGTCATTTTCATCAACTAATCCCAGCAACAACATTTAGAGAGCTTGGTACAAGCACCATATAAAGACATTACTACAATCCAACTAAGAAATACATTTTTAAGGAACAGTTCAACGTACACAGCAAATGTAACTTCTGCATGTCTTTTTAACTGTGCCACACTTACTACACAACCAATTTTAACATTTCAATAAAGCCTCTTCCATACAACACCGAAGACCACTTTTGAATAAATTATCCATTATATTACATAAATATACTACACATGACAAGAATATTATATCGATTACACCAGATATTTTGAAGGTTACAAGTTATAGACAAGCTCTCAGCTGCAAAAAATTAATCGCTATCATCTTCTTTGTCCTCATCTTCTGTACTTTCTTGCACAGCTGGTGTGGTACTGATGGGAACACTTGCACTAGGTGTTGAAATCAAACCATCAATTTCATCAGAGCTATTCTTAAAGTCTATTTCAACCTTGTATTCATGTTTTGAAATATATCGTACATATTTTTCAGGTGGTACAGGATTAGTTACAGAAACAGAACGTACAGTAGTATGAGAAACATACGTAGCAGGCATAGTGAATTCAACATCAACAAATTGTTCAAATGATTCAGGTATTTGATCAAATGAGGTTAATTCTGTGCGAAGCAAGAAGAGCTGCTGAGTATATGCTCCTAAAAAATATTTTAGCATGAATAATTTTGTAAGTTACTGTCCAATTTAATAAACTCAAAGTAATTTAACAGAATATTTACAAAGCACACATAACATAGAATACGACCAATTATTTTTATAAATGATCACGATAAACAAACAAGCTTTTCATAATGAAGTTTTCTACTATACAGATGTTTTCAATGAATTTTAGGAATTATGTTTCAGACTTAAACTTTGGAGGAATGTAAACAAAATTCATAATCTTCAGTTCAGGTTTCACTGTAAAATATGTCGGCATATTGTGATGGAAACTCTCCAGAAGCTGCATACGAAGCTATTAAGAGAAGAATTTTTTTTTCATCCATCTATTATCACCAAGCAAGTATTTATGAAGTCATTCTTTTAACTTGATTACTTACTAATTCACAATTAAATAAATATTTCCCTTGACGGACTCCTCAAAAACAGGTTATTTAGCTATAAGATTTGGCAATATCTACAGTAGTTGATGGGTCATGTGATTTCACTTTCCAAACAAAAGCCATTTGGTTTAAGCCTTCTTTTTGATGAATCAAACATGAATCTCAGCTTTGCCATTAAATATTATCAAAACAATGAAAGAAAAAAATTCAATATGCAAATGAATCAATTGAAGAAAGTTTTGAAGTTCCCTAAAAACGTTCAGGAAGAAGAAATAATTTGTTTCAAAATGCTCAGCATGCTTGCATTTATGTGGACAATCAGAGCATTGACACTGAAGAGAACCGTCTTCTTTATTAATAAATCTCAATAATTTGTTTCTAAAATTCTCTTTATATATCTTGAAACTCTTATTAACCATATTTTTTATAGTTAGTTTAACCTTCCAGTGGGCGCACGTTTGTAAGAGATACTTGAATTGTGCATCATATTACATATTTATATCGTTATTTTATATATTTAAGTGCAATTTTATTTATAAAATCTTTGTTTACTATTAGGCTAATAAATAAAGATAACATAAAGAAAAGTTGCATTTATTTTTGTAAAATTACACGATATATATGTAATATGATGCACGATATGTCGTAAGATTTGCGTAAGCGTGCCCGCTGGAAGGTTAATTTGAATTTGTCTTCTAAATGCTTACAAAATCAAGTAAAAGGACTTTTACAATACCAGCAAACTTTATTCTATGCTGATTAAAGTTAAAACACCTGAAGCAAATCAATTTAAGCTCATCATTTTTTTTTTTACAATAAATGTTCTAGGACGCACAGTGCCCTCATTATAGCGAGCGAAGGAGGAGCTAAGAGGATTGCTAGGTATTGAGTAAATTCCTATTAAGGGTTTAGTACATGAAATTTGTGCAAAAGGATAATACCTATTTATAAGAGCCAATAAAATTATATGCCTATTTTTTTTTAAATTAAAAGTATGACAACCAAAAAACTTTTCTAGTAGCAAATTATAAAGAAAATAAAGAAAGTTTTCATTTGAAATCTAGGAAAAAATTATTTGCTGTTCAAATGCATCAAACACATATCCATCCACGCATTATGTTTTAACATATGTGAACAAGATTATCTTATAATGCATACATATTTCATTCATTGAGTGCACTGCATGCATTTTTATTCATTGAGATTTTGGTAAATTCTGGGGAATTAGTATTTACCTTTTAATTTTCAGTAGTTATTTTACCAAAATAAATTTTTAAAACATTTATAGTAAGTTCATCAGAAATATGTATGTACAAAGATATAAAAGTTTAATAACATGCATGGAGGAAAAACTTTGAAAATACCTTGGCCTTCTTTTGGGAGACGAGGAATGCGCCAAACCACAGCATGGAAGACATGTTCATACTTTGCTTGACCAGCAGATACTTCAATGAGGCTGGGATCAAGATTTTGCGCAGCTCCCATGATTCGTTCCAGGCCCTAGATAGGCAATAAAATGTATCAAAATTGAAATGAATTTGAATTTAAACAATAACTCCCAAAGTGTCTCATAATGGTTTATTGTAAGAGAACAGTGGGTGCAATATATGACCATATATTTTAAGATGAACAATTAATAAAGAAAAAAAAAATATCAGCACACCAAAAGAGAAGAAAACTCAAAACTGTCCATAATGTTTCCAAGAGCTTAATACAACATTTCTAAAATTTTTCAATGCTTTAATAACAATAATTGTGATCTATAAAATTTTCTCTACTGCTTAAAGAAATGCAGGTACTTGCCAAATAATTCTTACATGATTAACAAATTGAGTACATTGTATTCATTTGGGCACTTAATGTGTTAAGGCTCAGTGCTCTAATATGCTTAGAGAATACATTTATTACTGTACTTTATATAAGTACTGTCTCGAAATTTATGACTACATTAGAAGCTTATAAAGTTTATAGTCTGAGATAAGGGCAGAAAGTTAAAAACAAAAACAAATTTATGAAAGAGATGACACAAAGGATGCAGACTTGCATGCCTTGTGTCATCTCCGTCTTTAAAATTTGAATGCAACAAAAAATTGAAAAAAAACTCTTTCACACACACACAGACACGATTATTAGATCTAAAAATGAATAGTGAAAAAATATGCAACATGATCTGTTGATCAGAAATATCATAAGCTGTTACAAGTTCACTCTGTACAGTAGCTCAAAAAAGTAAATAAATGTTATTTGCAACTCAAGAACTAACTATTATACATTAAAAACAAAAGTGTCCATTGCCTCAGAAAAGGGGTCTACATGTATTTCTTAGAACTTTTGAATAAACAGACAGGTGTTCTAACAAAAAAAAAGCTTTTAAACTGCTACTTTACACATGAAGTCTTTTTTTGTGGACATGTTGTCCTCCAAGTTACAATCAGGTAGTGGAAAGGGGAGATGTGAAAAAAGTTCACAAGTTTGCAAATAATTTTGTAACAAATTTCATCACTATTTTTTTTATTTTTTGTTGTTAATGTGATCGTCTAAAAGCTTTTTGTGTTGGTTTCCATCACTAGATGTCGCAGATCGCAACTCAGTGAAAGCGATTTCCTTACGTATCTCGTTACCTTGCATTGCCTTCTCAGAATTGAAACAATGTATTGTGCATGCACTCTGACTGAATATTGGAAAATTTTCTCTGTACATAACGTTGATGATATCATCAGAGCACATGCATATTACTATGGGGTTTATAATCGTATACGAGTAATTTTGTTTACGCATGAATAAGCACGACGTGTGTGTGTGGGGGGGGGGGTTGAATAAGCTCCTATTACAAGTGTTCCCTATCGCAAACCAAAGAATAGTAGGATGCTTTACGGCAGGGTTCGGCTCTTTTTTTTTTTGTAAAAGGTCATTTTTAGAATTATATTTATCAAAATAATATTTTAAAGATTGCAAGTCAGCAACTCAAACTGTGAAATATACATTTTGAAAAATTGAGTCGCACATTTCCTAGGCATTCTATTGAACCCCAAATGACAAAGTTTGAAAGACATTGTCCATTTTATAAGAAATAAAATTAAGCGCAATTCAAAATAAAACTATTTAGTTCCTTGATGCAACAAGTAGGTTCACATTTTATTTTGTTTTCTTTAATAAAAAAAAGGCAAAAACTTCAATATGTGTACGAATTTTGTATGTATTTGAATAAAAGACGTATTTACGTATTTTGAATAAAAGATTTTTTAATGGCACTCTTTATTTTTTCAAAATAGCATTTTCATTTTTGAGGAATGCACGTCTTGTAAATCCTCAAAAATGACTCCTCAAAATCCTCATAATTTAGCCAATTAACTATTTAGACAATTGAATCTTTTTTCATACTTTGCCTAAATATGGATTGGATATGGCCTCTGATATGGATTTTTGCGTCACTAAAGAAAAAAGTGAAATTTTTTCATTGACATACACGATATTAAAAAATAAAATTAATGAAAAATTCGGAGCTTATCGGTGCTAAATTTTAGATGAAAGAATACAGAGATAATTTAAAATAGTCTCAAGGTGTGCAAATTTTTAAAATTCACTTTAAAGTTGAAAATTTAATGAAAAAAAGGATGTTTGAAGATAGCAAAAAATATGGAAAATAAATAATCAATAAAAAATGGTGTCATTTACCTGGCCTGGAATTAGACATGAAAATTCTAAAGAACAAAGCAAGACTTCACAGAACAAAATTTGAAGGCTCACTGAAACAATACTCCAGTGTTTGAAAGACATTTCCCAAAACTTTAACTTTGGTGACTGACTGCTTATGTAAAACAATCTATGGTTTTCATGGTTCCGAACGGTTCGATACCGACCTCCAAAGAAAATAACCAATTTGCTGACCTCGAAATTTCAATATATGCTGCGCTACAAACCGAAACTGGATCACTGTGCGTTGGTGTGGAATGAAACTTTGGAGAATGGCGTGGCAGTTCAGGTGTATTCGTCATCTGGTCAACATTTAAAATTACGAGGTCTGTTCCAAAATCGCCCTCATGTAACTAAAAAACTTGATGTTAATCTAAAATAAAACAACACCATAACAGAGAGTAGACACAAACTAGGTTTGAAATCTCGCATTGATGTTCCTTTATTTTGAAAATTTGTAGTGATTTCTCGAGTCAATGCTTGCTATTTATAACAGAAAATAACATACTCACGTTAGTGTGTAGTGGAAGTTTGGAGAATGATACATTTAAAATGGAGCAAAATAATAGCGTATGTGTTGTTGGTATGGACAGGAAATTTGAAGATGGGATAAGCTGCACCAAAAACCAAGAATCTGTACTAGAAATTTGAAGAGTGAGGAGACCACTCAGGTTTTATGCTCATCATCTAGTCACCGTTCAAAATTACAAGGTCTGTCCTAAAATAGCCTTAGTCTAACTTCAAAATGGTACATTAATATAACATAACAGAACACTACTACAGCAAAGTTTAATTGAGGGAACTGCAACGTTCTCAATAACGAAAATCGTCGAAATTTGAGTTGCATATAACGGGAATTTGTTCCTCGTAAATATTTGATGTAAAATTTGTGCATTTATAGAAAGCAAGAGCTGTTTTTAACATAAAGCAGCACAAAAATATTTGTTTCTTAAGGTACTTTTTTAAAAGCAAATAGAAAATGCATTGTGATGTGATAATTAGCAACTTCATAACCACATATTAATAAACAAATAAACTGAACGTCAATGCTTGCGAGTTATAACAGAAAATAATGCCCTGGCAATGGTATGGAGAGCAAGTTTGGAGAATGGGTGACAGCTAAGGCATCCTGGTTAACATTTAAAATAGCCCAAATTGCCTTCGTACAGGATAAAAATTGGACGTTAATCTTAATATAAATAAAAGTCATTGTGGGTATGTATGTTCCACATCTCCTTCTAAACCACGGCACTGATTTCATCCAAATTATGCACACTTATTAATTAAGAAAAGGGTAAGATTACTGTCAACTTTTTAAAGCACGAAAGTTAATAAAACAGTCAGTTAATTAAAAAGTAACCAAAACCGTTTTTCCACTGCAAGTTCGGAGCAAATTATCCCCAAAAATTATTTTTATACCATCTTAAAGTTCAAAATTTTACCTTTTTAATGATATCAATTTTATATCTGTGACATTTTTCCTTCAAATTTTATTAATTTTTCAAAGTTTAATAAAAAGCTGACATGCAGACGATTTTAAAATAAATCAAATTTAATGATACTAGAGTTGATACTGATGAGTTGCTAGGCAACGGTGTAATCACTTTGCCATTATCTTTTCTGTTTATTATTTTTTTCAAATATTGTTTGGCAATGTTTTCATTGGTTCTTAAGGATTAAGGAATTCTAAAGCTTATTAAAAAATCACTGCAGTTCATATCACCTGTCATTTTTACCTGCATTTCCTAAGAAATAATAAATCTTTATTAATATATTAAATGAGAAAGTGTGTCTGTCAGTCTGTTATGCTTTCATGGCCAAACTACACATGGAATAACTTATTTTTAATGTCAAACATCACGTGATCATAAAGAAAGTCGCAATTATGTGATCTTTCTGAGAAAATAAACAAATAATTTATTTATGGAATAATGACTGAAATTACTCAACTCGATGCTTGATTTTCATTTTTCAAGTTTGCATTCTATTTAATTTTAGTTATTTATATTTGTATCTTTACCATATCAGATTTTATTCAAGAAGCTGTCGATAAATTGACGCTGAGACAGAAATTTATTGATAGATATGATATAGTTGCAAGAGTTTTTAGATTAAAATCTAGAAACTAATGTTAATTATAACTAAAGGAAAATATACGAAGATATACGTATTTTGTTTTATTTATTCTTTTGAATGGTAGAAGTGGATGACATATAGCATGATGGATGATATATTCTACAGATTATAAGGGCTTGAAACCATTGAGTACAATGATGTAATTTACAGTAATGGAGAATATATGAGGAATAGAGAACGGTTGTTGAATTGGTAATTTTGGTACTGATTAATGAAAGTTTAGGTCAGATAAATAAAAAAAAATATGTCATAAATGGAGGGAGGCATTACAGAATATCTACCTGTAGATACACTAATGGGCAATAACAAGTAACATCCAACTTCTTCATATAACAGATAACAAGTTCTTCAACTCCTTAGAATTGTCAGGGGTACCTTCCGACAAGCTGAGATTAAAAGTCAATGTGCCAGTACTATTGATACGTTATCCTTGATGTACCGAGACAGCACAAGATTACAAATTACACACCTAGGCCCAAATGTAGTGAGAGTGTTTAAAAACGAGAGTGTTTTAATTTCACGCATTCCGATAATACCGAAGTATTTAGCATCCAAGTTCAAAAGGTAACAATACCCTTTAAAATTAGCATTTGCCAGGCTCAGGGCCAGACACTCAAAGGGGCAGGCCTACATTTGGGAAAAACATATTTTTCCCATGGGCAACTATATGTGGAGTGTTCACGTGTGTCCAGACCACAAAACCTCTACATCCGTGCCAAAAACGTAAAACAAAAAAAGTAGTATACAAAAGTGTGTTAGCACAGATAAACAAATTGCCTAACTATAACAGCATACACTCCTGTTAGTCGTCCAATTATGTATTATAAACCGTCAAAACTTTTAATTTCCCTTTTCAACATGTAACGAAACATTTACATTTGTGAATTTAAAAAAATTATTAATTCAAATTCTTCGTGCACGAAGTAGCGGGTAACAGCTAGTCTAATATAAAACAAGAGTATAACAGAGAGTAGAAGCAGACTAAGTTTGAAATTCCATGATTATTACATTGACATTTTTCATCTTGTACTTTCGATTATTTCTGATGATAATTTCAGAAACTCTAATCTGAATCGTATGTAGAATTTAAATAAGCTCGGTTATGATGCTTTCCACAAAAATGTCATAGATTTCCGTTTTCTTTATAAACATAAACTTAAATATATATAGAGAGTACATATGAAGAGAAATGTTTCCTGTATATATAGCATATGAACACAGTCACATTTAAAACTATAAATAGAGAATTGTATATGAATTCAAAGGAATTTCAATATATATATATTAATATACGTATTAATTATAACCAATATATATGAGATGACAGAACATTATGTTCAAAAGGAAATTCACAAACAATGTAGTAATTTTTTTGCAAAAACTTCAATTAAAATATGGAAAATTTAAAAAATTATAATTGATAATTTTAAGATCTTAGAATAATTTAATATAATTGTAATCGTTCTTTTAATTTTTATCAGATGTTTATTTGTATAGAGAAGGATGTTTCTGTCTATGTTTATTTGAAAGCACAATATTCTCGGAGGCTTATTCTCTAACAGCGCCGCAAGCTATAGATTTCATCTAATTTTCAGAACAAGTGCCGTGTTAATGCAATTCTATCATTTTGTCTTGGAACATTTACTTTCTTTTTCTTTTGAATATAGTGTCCAAGAAAAAATCAACACTTTGCACTAGCATGCTTGTGTTCATTAATTTATCACTACATTGAAGAAGGCATGTTACTAGTTTCTGTCAAGAAATTGTTAACATTTTCCTTTTCAGTGCATCATATTAATAGGTCTTTTGTGATGGGAATATAATTTGTTAAAATGTATTTTATAACTATTACTGAAATTGTATATAATAGATTTTACACTTTGTTGATGTATTTATGGGAATAGCAATAGTTATGATATAACATTAAAAATTGTTTCATTATAAGTGTTTTGTTGTAACCAGAATTGATATTATCAGTCTAGTAATGTTTGTACCATAGAAGACCTGTAGCTTAATTGTCACTGAAACCGGTGTCGATACAACAAAGTCTAACTGTATTTTGGTTGCAAAAAAATTTTAAGGTTCTGGATGGATTTTGAAGATTGATACAAAAGTTTCTGCTACTGGGCTGATACAATTTTTGTGAATTATAAGCATTAGACGACCACCTTAATATCAAAGCCAAAAATAATTTAAAAATTTTTTTTCGAAATACTTGGTAAAATCAGAAAATAATTATGGAAATTTTAAATGCAATTAGCTAAACTCCTATTTGAAACATTTAAGGCACAAATTTGATAAGAAATTAACAAAATGAATATACTGCTCATAAAATGCCATGATCAGGCCTCAGTCTATTTGCCTAGCAACTTAACCAGCACTTTTCCTACATAATTTCTAAGCAAAAGAAATGCTTATAAATACTTCTAATTTATTGCTGTTGACAGGAAAATATGTTTGAGAATAAGAAACTAAAACTCATGCATATCAATTCATCTTATTATTTTAAAATATAAGCATTTTTATGAAAATTTAAGTATTTAGTTTTTTTAAAAGTATTGGAAACTTCTTGTACATAAAAAAAAATACCTGATGTCTGTCTTCAATGTCGATTTTTTTTTTTTTTTTTTACAAGCAGTTATTTTGACCAGAAATCAAACCTTTTCCACAGCTCTAGATTCTGAGAGAATTCTTTGTAGATAAAAAGGGAATTTGTGACCAAAATCCAATTCTTGTGATCAGCAGATATCTTGGTAAATCATTGAAAAGAATTTTTTTTCATGCATTTCCATTCAGAATTTTATATTAACACTCATACCTTTATTTTCCCCGGTCTTCTGGCAGTTGACTTTTTGGATCCATAACGAAAATGTTTCTCTGTGCGAAATAAGTAGATCCAACATTCAGGTATAGGAAAACGAATCTGTATATTTTCACAAGGAACTTGGCCTTGTTTTCTGCTGCTATATCCTGGGACTAATATATCAGAACGAATTTCAACTCTAGTGTTGCTTACAGTCATAAAAACTCGAACCTATAAAATAATTTACTATAATTCTCAGTAAAAGTAAAAAGAATTAAAACTTGAAAATTTTTTGCATTCCTGCAAAATATTTAACCATAAGAAATGTTTTTTTTTCCAATAAACAAAATTGTGCATTTGCATAAAATACAGACAAAACATACACAATTTAACATGAAGCAATACATGTTTTATATTGAAGTTTTGAAATTAATGATCAACACTTTTTATTTTATTTCAATAATTAAATATTTTGAAATCAGTATCTTGCTAAACTACAAAATCTGAATAAGAAAAAATAAGTTATGCTACTTAATAGTTTAAGAGCAATATTCTTAATAATCTTGTGTAGTTACATGTAAAATGATGGCCATTCTTAGATTAGGGGAAAATATATTTTTAAGTAAAAAATACAAATGCACTCCCTGGCATTGATTTTACTAACCTGTAAAGGAAGCTCCCGATTTTTTGGTGGGCGAATTCGATATCGTAGCAGTTCAAATAAACAAGCATCAGGTGGATGAAATCTGACACAAATAAAAAAACAAATGTATAAAACTATTTCGAAGCAAATTAAAAAAAAAAAAAATCACAGAAGTATCAATTAACATTTTTTCAAAATAAATATTTAAAATGAATTTTACAGAATAATATGAAATATATTTCAAATAGAATATGTATTTCACAATTAAAAATTATGTCTTAATGTTGATTACGAAGACTTCTGGAATTGCAAATACTTTAAAAAAGAATCAGATAATTCTTCAGCAAATTATGATTCAAAGCAGAAATTAATATGTATATATAATAATAATATCTAAACTGTAAATTTTGAACTCTTTGAATTCTATTCTTTCATTATGAAACATAATTTGTGGCTTACTTTAATTTCCCTACCAATAATGACAACAGAGAAAAAATTTAAATTTTATATACTTTTTTTTTATTTTGTTCACTTATGAAATTTTAAAAATAATAAATTGCAAGGTATATTAACCTATCAAAGGTATCTATCATTAAATGACACACAGTAGGTACACAAAAATAATCCCGACATTTATTAATATATACATTTATATTTGAATATTTTAAAAATTTATTGATTCAGAGAAAGATTGCTATCTCTAAATAAAACATTTAGTAAATTTGGTTCAAAGTAAAGAACTTTACAAAGCACTTTAAATTTGCAAATAATAAATACGTATTTATATATCTAATATTACATTTTGAACTTCCTTTCCTTAATATACAGTTTGTTTTTTCCTTTTGAGTTTTTATTCATATACAAGAATACTAAATCACTTGAAATTGTATTCAATTAGACCTACAGTTTCACAAAAGAAATCATTTGCCTATAAAAAATCATGTAAACAATTTTTGAAAATTACTGGCAAAAACCAAAATATTAAAAACTTTTTTATTCCAAGAATTCCCACTGAACAGTCATTTTAAACTCATTACAAATGGTCAATAGTAAAATTAGTGGGTATAGTAAAAAAGCAATTTTCTTTAAAAAAGTAAATAAAAATTGCCCAAGCAAAGCATAAAACACATCAGTTAATTAGAACTATATACATTCTGAAATAATTCATACTTTATGACGCGATTTTTGTAAAATTCGTCTTGAACAACGCATGAGTGAAATTCACAATCTTCTAATCGTATCCATTCTTCTGTCACCACTGGTATGATATCATAGCGCCCAACAACTTCTTTTCCTTGTCGGACAATATCATTCAAACCAACTTCAACAGATGGCATACCTATAAGAATTCACTGTCACTTCATAATACCCAATATAAAATAAATATTTCAATAAAATAAAATGCTTTGAGAAAGTAAACAAAAATATATAACTTAACTGCTGCCAGACTAAACTCATAACTTTCTAGTCAGTTATTTTTAAAATATTTATATACAATATTGTACACTTGTTTTATATATTATGCTATGCCCTATTGTATCTAATGCTCCTTTTTGCTTCTTTCTCTTTCACTTCTCATCGAGTAAAATTATAGAATTTTGAATTCTAGGCAAATGAATGCTTCAAGAACAGTCATTACCTGACAATTCCATGCAGGTTTCAATAAAATTTACTACAGTCAAACAATTTATTCAGAAAATCTGTAAAATGCCATCATTATAAAATATTTTAACATCAACAATTCTGATGAAAATTAAGTTTATCACAGTTCAACTATTGATTCAATGGAAATAGTAAATCAGTATTGTTAAAACAGAAATAGAATGATATCATTATTTTGAAAAGTTCAAAAAATTGAGACTTTTTCTAAAGAATATATTTTGCTTTGTTTATAAGAAGAATAACTGCTCAGTGAAAAAATAAGAAATACATTGATTTTAACATCAATAAATATTTAGTGATTTTGAACGGTTAAAGATTAAAAGTACTTAAAAGATTAGAAAGTTATTTTATTGGTGAAATTTATTTGCATATATCTACAAGTTTTCATTATACATAAAAATAATGTACATAAACAGAGATAAAATGAACTAAAAGTAATTCATTTTACAAACTTCAGCATCAAATAATAAACATTTTTTTAAAAAATCTAAAGATATATAACTAGATTATTAAATAATTTCTTGATAAAAAGAAACATAATTACCAGTGATGAATGCCAGAAAGAAAATGCGGACACGAGCTAGCTGTTTATCAATGTGACCAGTTTTGCTTTGTTCAACATAAAATTCATCTTGAGCTATTACTTGAACTTCTTCAGTTTTGTAAGTTAGAACTCTATCTCTGTGAACACTCATTCGAAAGAGAGCATCTTCAACTTCCTGCAATTCAGACAAATCAATTTAAAAACTGCAATAAGAAAAGCCACAAAATTAAACTCCCAATAAAAATTGAAATTTTACCTGAATAAAATATTTCATATCTGAATATGAATGTGATCCCAGTTTTAAAAGCTGCGATGTCTGAGGAGAATGTTGAAGAGGCAAACCAAGTTTTGCAACATCTCCCATGGATGTAACTTGGCCCTGGGTAACTTTCGATATTTGTCCTGGACGTACTCCGACTCTCTCACGGTAAAACTTATATTGTAATTTCACAGTAAATATTTTACCGTACTGATCGTACTGTTGAGCTCCAATTTCCGATAACGAATAGCATGGCTAAGGAAACAGAAAATTGAATAGCATTAAGAGAATATAACTACACAGATAAATAATTTTTAACATAAAAATATATTTCATTAGAGATGTTGATATTTCTCTTTCCAAAAAAGTTTTATTCTTTTAACTTCCTCCTGTTTTCCAGTTACAAACATCATCTGAATATTTAATATCAATATAAAAGTAACATGAATCATTTATCAAAGAAATCATTTTGAATAAGTTGGAACACAGAAAAGTCAAAACTTGGTTATTAACATTTTGGAACAAAACAGAAATAAAGTGTTTAAAACACAGTCTAATATACTGTTTCAATACAGAGAAATCTTGAACAGAATTCAAGCTCAAATCTAATTATTAATTAAAATAATATCTGTATTTTTATAGCAGAAGATTTTTATATCCAACATCTTCAGTTAACTATAATGAGTTATCAAATCAAAAGGATAGAAAATTTAATTTACAGATGGACGTTTTAAATAAAGATGGTGTTTCTTAAAATAAAACAAACTAATACGGAAACTCAAATTTGCATGGCTCAAGACACACTAAATACCATACAGAATGGAAAGATTCAGTCTAATCGAAAATATTTAGACGTTTCAAAACCATAGTTTTGATGATCAAAAAGAAACCATTAAGAGCATAATTGTTAAATATTTTGCAGAAGATTCAGCTGGGTGTTACAAATTTAAGAATAATAAATCAAAATCTTTTATTTAAAAACATTGTTCTTTAGAATCACTGTTGAATTAAAAATCAGTCTACTGTTTTCTGTAAGACTAAAGGCTGGCAATTATTCATGAATACTATATCAGGATGCAGTGCATGAATTTTTTACAACACATTTTACAAAATATATGTTTTACCATAGTAAGATTTTCTTTAAAAACTTGAAAAATGACCTAGTAACTGAACAGATTTTTAGCAACTTAAGAGATGCATAGACCAAGAGGCAATACAAATTTCACTCCAATTAAGAAAACATATTTCATTCAATGTATGAGCAAACTAATTTTTATACTCCTATGATTCCATATAAGGAAATTAAGCATTTGTGATACAAAATAAAAAATATCTTCTACTGAGTGGATGTTAAAATCGCAAGCAAAATCCAATTACACACGGTGTCCACTTTAATCATAGCCCAATAGCTAATTTCTAAACGGTTAGAGACAGTCATACATTTCCAGTTAGAAGAATGCTTAAAATGATACAAAGAATTATATTTTATACATTTGAAGTACATAAATGTAGTGCTGAAGAAATTATGAAGTCTAAATTTTTATACAGTTCCCTAGTCCTATTAGTCATGTTCAGTAAAATATTCTTGACACACTAACATTTTAAACAAAAAGTCCCAGTTTTCTGTGACTAAAACTGGCCGAGTTCTGAAGCTTTGAATATTGCTGTTTTAGACTGCTTTAAACAATTCCAATGGGTGCATCGAGGGAGATCTGCCAATCAATAGGCAGCACTTGAATGGTTTAAAATAATGAAATTTAAAACTTCATAGCTCAATCAGTATTAGTCACGGAAGAGTGGAACATTTTTTGTTTAAAATGTGTGTCAATAATATTTTACTAAATATGACTAATAGGACCAGGGGACTGTACAAAAATTAAGACATAATTTTTATAGCATTACAATCTACTTACTGACTAACATAAAATATAATTCTTTATGTCATTTAAAGCATTTTTCCAACTAGAAGTATATGCCTACATCTAACAGTTTAGGAATTAACTAATGGGCCATGTTTATAATGAACACCCTGTATACTGCTACTTTTACTTATTTCTAAAAGCTTCAAGTTTATATTTTTCGAAATCAGCAAGTAAGGACAAGTTAAACTGAAGTTTTGCTTAAGTCAATCATTAAAAAAAAGAGAAGAATGATTTTTTAAAGACATATACCCATGATTATGGGAATTAAGAATAGTCTATCATGAAAATAATTTCCCGTATGCATAGAAAAATAAACACTTCCAACCTATTATTTAAGTTTGACCGAACACAAAGCGTAATTTATATTTCTGGGCATCATATCTTCAATGTTAAAAAAATAATAGATGTAACAGTGTTTTTTATATTTGAAAGATGGTGAGGTTTAAGACACCAACTTCTAAATTGAGGGCTAAAATGCTTCATTCTAAAGCCTATAACTAAAGACTAATAACTTCTTTCCTATACCTTTTGCCAAGAACATCTTTGAAACACAAATATCAATTTGTTACATTATATGTGTATACGCAATGATCCCCTGAAATATTGAAAAATTTTTAATTAATATTTGGCAATATTTTTTAAGCATTTTCAGATTTTTACAAAATCTTTTTGTCTAATACTTCAAAAATAATTAAATTTTGGTTAAAGTAAAGTTTACGGTGCAAAGCCCTTTCTCTCCACTTTAGATCGCCAATTTCCTTGCCGCCAAGCAGAAGACGGATTGGCGACGTCAGAACATTTGTTTTGGTTGCACAGGAATGTTCCTATTCATGTCTTGTTTGTGCAGGAATCGTTATATTTTTATTTCACGTTTCAGCATTGCGATTTTATTGGTCAGGTATGTACTATCTACGATTTCATTGGTCGATTTCTTCGAATTTGAATAAAACTTGTTTGGAATTGAAATTCTCGTTTTTGGAATTTTTTTTAAAAACCTAGATTCCTAATATTCAATGAAAAAACAAAGCCGCTGCTTTTTTTTTGTTTTGTTTAAAAAATTTACCCGGAACCCACTTGAGATGCTGAAGGCATTGCACCCACAAAGCAACAAAAAATGCTCACTGTGCACCCAAAACAAATGTTCTCACATTGCCAAGTCATCTTGCTCTTGGTGACAAAAAGTTGGCGATCCTAAATGGGGGAGGAACGGCTGTGCACCGTAAACTTTACTTTTACCTAAATTTCTTAAAAATTACTTTGTAGTCAATAATAAAGTTTTAACAAAACTTTCTTGCAAAACTGTTCAACAATGCATAAGGAAATAGATGCACAAAGTACTTTGTGTTTGATTTCGTTAACAAACTGCTTCCTTTTACAATTTGGTCCAATATATATTTTTTTATTTTTGATCAAAAGTGCATCAATCGAACAAAATAACAGAAGTTTAAAAACCATCAATAAAAATATGCAAAAATTCATTGTTTTTGTTGTTTCTTTAATTCGTAATATTAAATTTCGCTATCTTCGAAAATTATTTTTTATAGAGAAAAATTAAGCTAGAAATAGTTTCGTGAAGATGTCACAAGATCAATGTTAATTTTTTAATCAAAATAAATAACAAACAATTAAGATAAAGAAAGTTATATTACAAGAGCAGGTTTAAATTCGAATAAGACTATGATTTAAATTTTGATTCAAGCTGAACTGACATGTGCAAATCAACAAAAGTTTATGTTTCTGAAGTGAATATATTTTATGCCCCAAAAAGTTCATTTGAATTTATCAAGATAAACAACAGACAATTTTCACTTTAGCCTCCAAGCAATTTCTCTAAAAAATTAAAACAGAATAACAATCAATACAGCACTTTCATAATAAAAAATAATTGCAAATACTCAATATTGGTGTGTTTTAGTGATGTTTTTGAATTTTTGGTCCTTTGACTGAAAATTATTACTAATTTTAGCAGTTTTGAAAGTCTTATAATTTTTTTAACATGTCTGATATCATAAAACTTGAAATATATAATTTTTAAAAAAAAATTGAGTATACACAAAGGACAGCACAAAATCATAGGAAAAAGAAATAAAATGCTAATATTTTTTTTTAAATGTCCAATATTTCTCAGTGACTTCCCTAATATAAGGATGATTTCAATGAAGACTAAGAGGACCCTGATCTTATTTTTAACCCTTTGTGGTCGATGCCGCCATAGCAAAGGGTTAAACTAGGAGAATGAAACCTTGTACCAAATTCTACTAGGTATTAACTACATGTCATTATCTAATAACCTAAGAGATGCTGAAAATGATTATAATTAATGGAAAATTCAGAATAAAAAATATCATTAGCTTCACAAAGAAAAAACAGTTATAATTCAATAAATAAGCAGAATTATAGACATAGCAACAGAATAACACTGACTATAGATAATTAACCCTAAAGGAAAGACCTGAAACTGTGCAATTTTATAAAAATTTAAGCCATTTTAATTTCACAAAAATTAAAAAATAAAAGTTTTTAAAAAATCTGGATGAATAAATTTGTTCTTTCATTATAATTATTATTAATCTCAAGTTTGCCTGACTATATTGGAGATCTAGAATGGAAGTATATCCTAGGTCTTTGGCAATAAGTTTCTTCTCTTTTTTTTTACCTCAACATTAGCTTAATTTATGAGAAATTTCAGTAAAAATAATAGGTTTGTGCAATAAAAATCAAATTGCATTGATAACTTACATTGTTAACTATCCACCAATTGAATGAATTACTAAAGAAACTAATGGGTTTATTAAAACTAATGCAGAGAAAACATTTTTCATGCACTAAAAAAACATAACTTTTGAACGACAAAGAAACTTAAATATAACCAGAAAAGGATAAAATCATTGAAAAAATACAACATACATAAAACAAATGCAAATTTAGAGACATTTAAATAAGTAGAATGCTTTAATAAACTAAAAAGTGTATACGACTTTACTTTTAAAAAGGGAGAGCTAATAAATAAACTTTCTAAAAAGCAAGCAATAAAACATACCTCATGTGAATTAATAAAATTGTGCTCAGAGATGAATACTCAACACAGTAGAAGATCCTTTTATAGGATTTCCTACCAAACTTATGCAAGATACAGGATGAACTGAAACAGCATCAATAAAAAAAGCTCAGAACCGAGAAGAAATTGTGCATTTTATCCAGAGTTCCAGACTAACAGCACACACAATCAGAATATTTTCTATAGACTCCTATACAACAAAATAAAATCAACTGAAATGAAACATGCATAACAAAATAAAAAAGTGCAATTAAACAAAAGAAAATTAGATTCTTAGTGCTAGACATAAATAAGCATGTGGTTTAAGCAACTACAGATACATATGCACATAATCAATTGAACAAACTTATTATATTTGATGTTTAAAATAATGAGCTGAATTTGAAAATAAAACTATCATAAAAACAATTAAAATTGTTATAATTTTTTCTTAAGTGTAGTAGAAAAAGTACCTGTAAGGGTAATTCTTGAAAAGGTAGTTTATCATCTGCTTTGTTAAAAAGTTGCAAAACACTATTTTCTGAAAGCTTTACAAATATTTTCTTCCAGAATCGATTACCAGTCAGTTTCTTTTTATTAGGTTGCCTAAGAACCATATCCCATCCATCTTTATCATATGGCTTAGGGAAAACTTCCAAAGGCTGAGAAGTATCCTCATCAAAAAGAGGAGAAAGAGGTGTTTCTACAGAATCAGCTTTTCTAACTCCAGCTTCTCCAAGAGCAGGTACAGGTTCATCCTCAACTTCGACTGTTTCAAAAGCTTTTTCTGTTGCTTTTGAAATCTCAGTATTGTCTAAAAAGTCCTTATCAAATGGATTAAAACGAGAAGCAGGCGTTTCAAAAGCTTTAGTTGGAGTTTTAGGTGGAGGTAATAACTTTGGAGGCTCCATCAAAGATGGCTGTACTTCACTGCTATCTTTAACTTTTGGTTTAATAACCACCGAAAAATCTACTTCATTATCATAATCTTCAAATGAATCCCGAGACACTTCCTTTTTCATCATACTTCTAGAATTTTCAACTTTACTTGTTACTCTAAAAGGATCAAATTCATCCATACTATCAAAACCTTTATAGTTTTCTTTAATTTTTTTCAAGGTTGGAGCTTTCTTAGACATAAAAGGATCAAATGCATCAGAACCTTGACTATCTTTTGCACTCTCAAACTTTGCAGCAAAAGCATCAAACTCTACATTTTGCTTTTGATCAGTTGGTTTAACTTTAAATAAAAATGCATTTTGTTCATTCTCTTCATCAAATGGTTTAGAGAAATCTTCAGCAAATGTTTGCATATCTTCTTTAGTAGCAGATTCAGTTTTTGTATATGCAGCATCAAAACTATCTGAAGGCTCGGCTATTTTATCTTGAGAATGCTCTTTTAATGAAGAAGATGATATTGTATCAGATTTCAACACTTTTGTTTCCTTTTCCTTTGAAGACATAAAATCAGATAAATTATCTGATAATTCTGGTTGTAATATTTCATGAGACTTATTATCTAAGGGCAATGAATGGTCTATATTCGAAAAAGATTCAGTGGCTACTGCATTATTTGTTCCAAAGAAATCTAAACCTCTAGTAGTTTTGTTTCTACTTCCACTTTCAAAAAACAGTTGCAGGCTCTTCTTTAGGAGCAGATTTCTCTGGTAAGACGTCCACGCTGCATTGGAACCCCATGTAAAGAAGCACCAGGTTTCAGTAACATTTGATGGTGATCAGGTTTCAAAATAGAAGAATCCTCTTTCTTATCTGAACCATATATCTATTTCATAGGAATGCTTTGCTGAACTGAATCAGTTTTACCCGAATCCTCAAATCATTAGGAATGCTTGCGAACAGATCTCTGTCTACCAGAATCCCACACATCTACTTCATTAGAATGCTTTTACGCTGAACAGAATCTGTTTTACCTGAATCCCACATCTACTTCATTAGTGTTTCTTCCGAACAGATCTGTTTTACCTGAATCTCACATATCTACTTCATTAGGAATGCTTTACATCGAGTTGAATCTGAAATGCTAGTCAGATCTTCAGATACACTATCTGTTACTTTCAGCTTTAATGTTCATTGATGTTGAAAGCAGAATTTACAAAATTTTTGCTACTTTCAAACTCAGCTGAACTCTTCCAAACCCTTTGAAAAAAGCCAATTTATTCTTATGATAGCAATACGTAACTGAACAGA